>SSNQ01034307.1:234021-250019 GCA_006942095.1 Nothobranchius kuhntae | reverse complement strand
TATTAAAGTATCTTTCAGTGTCAGCTGCCTGGCTCCTTGTTCTTCCCAGAGCTGCCACAGTGAACTAGGATTTAATGGAGAAAGATGATTCGCTGTGGCGACACTTGAAGGGAGACGCTGAAAGAGGAAGAAGTTTGTTTATGAGGCGCCGTCTTTTCCACCATGATGCCCAGTATGCATGCATCACAAGTTGCGGTTCCACTGCCTCCGCTGTCCGGTTTAAAGTACGTCCAAACTGCAGACGCCTTCGCTCTCCAAAGGCGATGCGTTAGCTCTGTGTTAGCCTGCTAACCAACAGCTACATGTTAAGCCATTAGTTGTGGAATGTTATGATTTTGTTGTTGACCTAGAAACAAAGAATATTAATGTAGAGGAAGTTGTTAAAGTAAAACTAAACCATTGTATTTTCGCTCGAAATTCTCCAAGGACAAATTTAAAGGCACACTTGGCAGTTTTGCTTGCTTTAAGCACCCCCTACTGTCCGTTGTTAATTCTCTGTAGTCAAACCAAAAATGAAACTTATTTCCTTGCTGTACGTTAAAGGTTGAATATGTGGAACACGGACGCCCTGGCGACATCTAGTGTTTAGAGGTGGTAGCTGCAACAGCAGAAAACATTTTCCAGCCGTCGGGGTGTTGGTTCACTGCTGACACGTTACGTGACCAGCCAGCCCAATGTCCAGTGACAAATCGTACAGAATAAGGTCTAATGTCTACTAATAAGTTTATTTTACAACAATATTTACTATTAGAACATCTTCTGGGCTCAGAATCAGCTGCTTGACTTGTGAAGTCCACCACTTCACACAGTCCCGGCCTCCACTTGCAGAGTGGAGTTTTAAGAGCAATGGCGCCCTCTAGTGGCTGATAGATGTAAACATAAACCCAGTGTCGTTAAAATGCGATTATTTATTTTTTAAATATAACTTATATAGGAGAAACTGTACATTCACTCTGCACCCTCCTAAACACCCCGTGGAGGTATTATTTATTTAAAATCTAGCTTTTTATTAAAATGTTCCATATTCCACCTTAATCTAACTGCTGAAATGTCTCCCAGCCTTCATTAGTGTCTACAAGAGCGATTCATCACTAAATCAAACAAATCAGCTGTGTTCATAATCTAAAACATGCACGAAAGGTGCTGGAAGCAGACTGCAGCGCCAGGTATGTCAGTACATTTTTTTTTAAAGTCAAACAGGTATCAGCCCACCACACTGAAGTTGCAAATGCGTTATTCTGGCCACTGATGATGGTAGGGATCTGAGTGACTTCATTAACCCTTTAAAGTGTCATTTAGCACATACTGGCTCAAGAAAATTATTAAAAAATATGAAAAGGTTGCAAAGCATGGCTTTAAAATGTCACGTTTTATGCTGGTTAAATCCGTTCTTTTCCACCCGATTCCAATCATTTGAAAATCACATGATCGGGCACGATGTCATGACTCGACTGGATTGGAGCATCTCCAATAACTAAGACACACAGATTCACACGTCAAATTTAACTTACAGTTTTGGAGCGCCAACAGCGACAGTAACACACATTTGCACTGTTCAGGTCCTCTATGTCGATCTCATTCATCACTTTAGGGTTCTCTTTCTGGATCTTTAGATTAATCAGGCTGTCTTTTTGTTTCTTCTTCTTAGGCAGGAATGGACGGATGGTCAGATAACCCAACAAGGCCAGGATACCAAGGAGAGGCAGCAACCGGAGCCACTCTGACACTACGGAAAAGAAACACTCACATCAGCAAAAAGACTAGATGCTTATCATGCAACTGGAATGCATTTCCACTTAGTCTAAGAGGAAAACAATGTATTTATATTAGGCAAAAAAAAAAAAAACCACATTAGTTTTCCTGTATGTGGAACACACAATCTGACATTAAATATGTTCAAATGTTGCATCAACTAGGTCAGTTTGGCCACATAACTTCCCCTAATGAAAGTATCAGCAACCAATCAACCCTGACATCCTTTGCATAGTGATGACGCAAGACATGGTAAAAACTTTGGGTTGTAAATATTGATCATTTCAATGCTGATAACAGGCTGATTCTAGGTTATTTTTGTCTGTATGCAAATTTGAGAAGTTGCAGATGCTGAGGACAAGATCAGGTCTGACCTGCAATAATAATATCCTGTTTTATTTCACCAGGGGACTGCTCAATGTCAGTTCACACCAGCTACTACCAGGAAGGATCCCGAAGCATCCACTTCAAAAATAATTAGCAGAAATCCGAATTTTACTATTGCCATTTTAATGTTATCAATATAAATGCAAAGTGTGGCATTACAACAATTCAAATGCAGTTCACTCTCAAATTATTTAGACACATTTATGCTTATCTTGGCAGAGTTTATAGTTTAGAAGATAATGCATTATCAATTGTTTGTTTGGGGACCTTTCAAGTTAAAGTGAAAGTCCCATAGTGTGTGTGTGTGTGTGTGTGTGTGTGTGTGTGTGTGTGTGTGTGTGTGTGTGTGTGTGTGTGTGTGTGTGTGTGTGTGTGTGTGACCTACAACAACCAGAAGAATGTCATATTGGGTTAAACTCTCTTATTCATTGTTCTGGAAAAAGGGAAAACGTGTTTCATGCTAGCTCTGAAGCAAAGTAGCAAGGTAGCTTGTGTAGATTTAAGTCTGATAATGCAACCAGCCCTTCTTCAGCTTTTCTTCGTGAAACGCTAAAACGACGCCCTGAAGAACTTTAAATTTTCCAGACAGATGAAGTTAGAAGATCGATTCTTTGTGAGAGCTGTATCCGATGAGTTCACAAGCCACACAGCCGTGGTTAACTTAATTACCTGTTAACCTCGCGAACCCCCCGATCGTCTCCGGAAGTGGTAGTCTCTTGAGGTAGGCTGGAAGTTGAACTTTTATAATCTTAGCAATAGTTTCTAAAACCATCTTGAATCGCTCAACAGAGACTGGGTATTGTTGTTTGACTTGGGTAGTTCCTGGGGTTCGTTTATGTCACTGCGCTCTTTTACCAGCGTAGACCTGCGCGGTACGTAAATCCACATACATATCTACGTGCAAACTGACGAAGCGGAGCGCAGTTGTTTTCTGTGAATACACGTAAAGATGTCACATGACGATTTCACACAACCAATCAGCATCGGAAGAGTTGGTGGCTCCTGATTGGACAACTTGAATTAGACAGGAAGGTCTTTGAGAGGTTCATTTTAAAAAGGGACACCACTGTGTTGTTTACATAACCTTCCTGTCAATGAAAACCAATTTATTAGTTTTTTTTAAAGTCACACAGTACAATTTGTATGTTTGCTGCAAAACATTTAAACCGAGAAAGAACTAAAGAAAATTAGATAACCAAGGGTTATGTTATTTATGCAGAATGTAGAAACACTTAACAGCAGACGATGAACTGACAAATAAAGGCAGACAGGCATGAGCATCAAGAATCAGAAGAAGCAAATAATTCTGACCCAGTAAGTAGTTCATAAATCATTTAATAGGATTATTATTATTATTATTATTATTATTATTATTATTATTATTATTGAGATATCATACAGTTTAGTGCATATCTAACCAGTAATGCATGTGCACTCGTTTAAGTCTCAACAGGAAACGTTCCACTGAATAAACATGTGCCTAAATAATTTAATTATAGTAATAAAAAGTAAGTCAGATTTTAATTATGGTACAACAACAACACATTTTCTTAATATTCTGCTGCTGTCAAATTTTAAACAGCTTTAAACAAATATTTTTTTCAATTTACATAAGGGCTTTGTCAATCTCTGAAGTTTTTTCTGATGATTATTATAGCTATTAAAAAGTCCAACACAATGTTTTAACGCAAGTTTACATGGGTGACTGTAACTACAATTACCTTAGAATTCGGTTAGTGTGGAATTCGTTACAAATAATTTATTTTGTGAAATGGTAATGTTTTAATTGTGAGTTGTTTCAAGAAACAGCAACATTTCCACAGAAAATAAATTGACATAAAATGTCAGTTTTATTTCATTTTCCAGAAGTTGCTGATAAATGTGTAATGTGTGTAAAATATTTTTTATGCATTTATTCAAATATATTTGCAACTTTTTTTTTCAAAACTTTATTGAACAAAGTGATAAGTATACAAACAAATTGTATACAAAATTGAACAAAGAAGATGCAACATATGCCAGGGGGTGCACTACAGAAATGTTACACACATCCAAATAAATTATAGGTGGTGCAAATAGTTATAGTTTTTAAAGCTTTTTTGTTTAGTGATCCACTAATCAATTTTATGTAAGATAGAGTGTCACTATAATTTTGCTTGAAATTAGGTTTTTGGTTACTATACTTGCATTTGTGGAGATAGAATTTAGCTAGAATAATTAACAAATTTATAACAAAGTATACATCTTCCTTTCTGTGCTTGCGAAAAAAACAAAATACAACATTTTCCCATTTTAAAACAAAGTCCTTGCAGAGCTGTCCGATAATAAATCTGCTAAAGTCTTTCCAAAACGTTGTAGCATGTGAACAGATCCAGAAGAGGTGCTGAACGGTCTCAGGGTGGCTTCCACAAAAACAGCAATTCACATCAATGTCCCTCTTAAACTTTGCCATATAGTGATTAGCTGGGTTACACTTATGAAATATATTTGCAACTTCTATCCCTTTACCTCGTGTGATACAGATGCCATCTAGTGCTGGCACTGGTTCTGTTCACTTGATTCGTGACGGACTTCACTACCCTGAGTGCATTGTATCCTGAAGACACTTGCTGCAGCGCCTGCCTCAAAAGAAACAAGTAACAAAATAAACGTCGGTGTCTGTCTGCTATCTGTTTCTTACGCAATAAAATTCCAAAAATGAAGGGATCCATCTAATTTTCCAACTGACCGACATTTTTTGAAGGTTAATCGAAACTCTAAATTATTCAGGCAAATTTTAAGTCAGCTAACTTCCCACTGTAGGCCCCCAACCGCTTGTGTCATTGGTGAATGACCGAAGATGTCTCACAGCAGGTTATTTGCCAAGCTGCTTTGTAAGTATTTTAACATTTTGCTATTTTATTGTCGTGAACAGTTTAAGCATAGTCTCAGTAAAATATGAACATTTTTGGCTCTTAGCTGGTCATCATCGACAAAGACTCATACAGCCTTCCACAGAGTAAACTACTGCCACTTGGCTCCCATGCTAGCTAGCTACATTAGTCGGAGCTGTATTGAAATGATAATCGTAAGCTCATTGACAGCGATCAAGTTAGCAGGCTAAGTTTTCAGGAATGCCCCACAAGCAATCTACTTCCCCTTTGATAATTTATCTGGACTTTAAAGCGTCTGTTAATAGCTGTGAAGGGGTCAGCTTTGTCAGAGTTAATGATGAGAAATGATGAGAAAAACATCCACACTGTCTGCAGGAAAATGTTTTGATGGCTCCGAATTTGAAAACGCTTTTCGCTGAATAATTCTACATAGCTTACGATTTATTTTTATTAACAAACACCTCCTGTTTTGTAGTATACTTCCCTATTCACGTGGAGGGATTGAACTTTACACTGAGTAATTGCAGGTGTCAGTAAAACTGAATGAGGATCAAAGTGCAGTCTCAAGAGCTGCAGCAGGGGCTGTAATATTAGTTCGTTCATTACTCATCTAATATGTTACTTTGTCTCATTGCTTGAATTAGAACAACATTTTTCTGTTCGGTGATCCTGCATAAGGTTTCTCAGTCAACGAGTATTGACTTTTGTTTGTTGCGCGATTGAACATATTTGCTTGTAGAAATGCCAATCATTTCAAATTAAATGTAGTTTGGCTTTAAAATATTTGTGGCCAATCTTATTTCAGCTTGTTTTAATTTGGACATCAAACATGCAGTTTTTCATTTAAACATTCTGTAATTTAATCTGTAGTCTGTATTAAGTGAATTTTCTTTTAATTATAGTGACATTAGCTTCTGTTGTTGTTTGTATTTGTTTTAAAGTGCTTTCTTAAAGAGCAATTCACCTCCTACCAGAGTCTCACTCCACTCCCACTTCCTGTTTGAAAAATGCAACAAATGCTGTGCACCTCTTTAGCCGATAGCAATGGCAGATTTAAATTCAAACGCAGTGCAGAGTTTTTACCTGAAGAGGGTGTAACACTGACAGTTTTAGGCAGAAGATTTAAAATTGAATTAAAATGCAGTAAAGGGACATATTATTGTCTATGCGTGTCTACAGCACGATTAGACACTCATTTATATAGTTTATCAGCAAAAAAAGTTGATTTGGGGGTGACTTGCTCTTCAAGGAGTTGCAATCTGCAAAAGTGGTGACTGTTTTGTTGGTCACATTGGCTTCTGAAAGTAAACTTTGAGGCTCCAGCAAAAATCTTTTCAACATTGGTCAGTGAATTAGTTAGCAAAATGTCAGAAAGCGAGGGGAGGCAAAGGAAACCACGCACTCCCAGAGCTCAACTTGACATTTCAAAAGCTGTAAACAGCAAATTGTTTGGATCTTTTGCTCAATAATCAGCTGGTGCAATTAAATGATTTTCTTTTGTTTTGTTGATTACGTTTCTGTTGATTGACATAATGATCAACAAGCAATCAAGGCATGCTTTTCTTGGACTGTACTTTATTTGTGTGCACTCAAGTCAGTGAATACTTATGTTTTGATTTTTAGTTTGAAGCATGTGGCTCATTAGTTTTTATGTCTGTTGAATGCTGCTTTGGGCTAGTTTTACACACTCCGTGATCTAATTAGTTATCACAAGTTATTTAATTTTTCTGATTTAATACGGCTCAGCGTGGAATTCGAAAATGTGACCTTCATCCTAAACCAAGTTAGGAGCAGCTGTTATTCTGAGCAAAACTAGAGTGAATGTGTGTGCTGTACATGAATGTCTGATATTTTGACCTTTAACAAAAGCAATAAATTCAATATGTTCATATTGCATTATTAATTCATAGTTGCATTTTTTGTTTTATAGATTTTAAAAGGCAGTCAGGTCTGGAAAAAGCTGATAGTGTTGTTCAGCAACTGTACAAGAATCTGCTGCCAAAACACTACAGAGCATTTGAGTAGACAGAGAATACTGTCCTCAAAGAAAACTGGTAACATTTTAATAATCATTGTAAAAATAATGAGAGTTGGTGTTTCTGGGAACTTAGCAGGAAGTCACATTTTGTAGAAATTTCAGAAAATCTTTTGTAGCAGCTTATTGTTTCTTTATGCAGCACAAAGAATGTTTCCGACAAATGGAAATAGAATGATTTGAGTCTAAAACTTAACCTGTGTGTTTATCTAACATCCGATTGCTTTCCCTTTCCTTTTCAATCCTCTCAGTGCAGCACAGTGGAGTCAGACACTGTTATACTGGAACAAGAAAGAACCTCTACATCAATAAGAACACCAAGGTCATCTGCCAGGGTTTCACAGGAAAGCAGGTTTGTATTGACGGCTCAACTATAATCTTACTTCACATCAGTTTATCTTACTGTAATCCTATTGTGAAACTCTGGTTTCCCCTACTGCCTCAAAAACTCCCTCCGCCCTTTTTTTCTGTCATTTTCTTTCTTACTAAGCTTCCTAGGAGAGTGTGAATATTGTCACACATGTTTTTTTTTTCATCCCATTGACGTTTTCACCTCTGAGCTGAACATATCTGTGTGTATGTGTGTGTGTGTGTGCGTGCGTGCACTTGGTGGAAGTGCATGTCAGGCTTCGAGTGCATAGTAAACAGGTCAGCAAAAAACTGTAGAATTGGGACAGTGAGGAATTGGTCATCAACCCGCGCTACTGCGTTGTACCTCTGTGACTTCCTAAATGGGATTGCCGGTCACTGTTTGTACTAGTTTGCTACTTGACATAATAAAACAAATTATTGAATTACTCTCATGTCCATCCATCCATTCTCCTCCGCTTATACGAGGTTGGGTTGCAGGGGCAGCAGCCTGATGGGGGGGGGGTACCCTGCAGTAGGGCTGCAACGATTTGTCGACGTTGTCGACAAATATCGACAATAGAAATAGTCAACAATGAATGTCATTGTCGATGTTGTCGCCAGACGTGTTTTTTTTCCGACCGAGTGAGTTATTTCACTTCATTACACTCTCTGCCGAGAGTCACACATGCGCAATAGCTTCTCTGCTGAGCATAAACCAACAGAAATGGAGGCGTCCAACACAGCAGCTACGCGTTCCAAAACATCTAAAGTTTTGGAGCATTTTAGTCTGGATTCGGCGAATAAAAATTTTACCTTCATTATTTGCAAAGCAGTCCTTGTGTATCACGGCAGCACCTTGAAGGTGCACTATCACTTAAAAAAAGCACGTCGGACAGTTGAATGAAACAGAGTCTGACTCACCTCGGTAAGATTTAAATAACACGAAAACTAATACGTTTTGTTTTGGGTGTACGTTGTAGATCTTTCAAACATATTTTTGCTTTTAAAACAGAGATTTTAAGTTATGCCTGACTGTGCCTGACAAAAATATTTTAATTTTATTCATGCATTTATGTCTATACTGACTGAGCACTGTGCCTAATTGGTGTTAGACAGGGCATTTTTATTTACTTTTAGTATGAAATGTCTTATCAGCAGCAAAGTTCAATAAAATATGCATTTTCCATTGAAGTACCCATCTTTCTTGTGTTTATTATCATTTTTCACACAATTAAAGCAATCTCATGCTAAATTTAAGAAAAATTTAATAATTATCTGACTAGTCGACTAATCATTTAAATAGTCAGTGACTAGCCAACTATTAAAATAGTCGTTAGTTGCAGCCCTACCCTCCAGCATGTCCTGGGTCTCCCTTTAAGTCTTCTCCCAGTTGGATGTGCCCTGAAAACCTCACCAAGGAGGAGTCCAGGAGGAATCCCATCTACACTGAACAAAAATATAAACGCAACACTTTTGTTTTTGCTCCCATTTTTCATGAGATGGACTTAAAGATCTAAAATTCATTCCAGATACACAAATCAGTCTAAATGTGTGATAGTGAGCACCTGTGCTTTGCTGAGATAAAGATGCTGATCTGACATCATGAGTAGTGCACAGGTGTACCTTAGACTGCCCACAATAAAAGGCCAGGGGGTCGCGGGGGCAGTAGCCTAAGTCGAGAGGCCCAGACTTCCCTCTCCCCATCCACTTGGACCAGCTCTTCCGGGGGAATCCCAAGGCGTTCCCTGGCCAGGTGAGAGACATAGTCTCTCCAGCATGTCCTGGGTCTCCCTTTAGGCCTCTTCCATTTTGGACTTGCCTGGAAAATCTCACCAGGGAGGCATCCAGGAGGCACCCTGACCAGATGCCTGAGCCATCTCAACTGACTCTTCTCGATATGGAGGAGCAGTGAATCTACTCTGAGCCCCTCCCAGATGATTGAACTTTCTCACTCTATCTCTAAGGGAGATCCCAGCCACTCTGCAGAGAAAACTCATTTCGGCCGCTTGTATCCGCAATCTCGTTCATTCGGTCACTACCCAAAGACCCACTGGATGGGAAGGGAAAATTGTAGGACGCAAGTGTGGAAGTGCGAGTTTTGGGACTTTTTTGGGACAGAGCTACATGAGTTAATAGAAGTCACTAGCAGGCTCAGTAATTCCTTTTTGAAGTGATACGTGTTGCTAATTCAGTTGTTGCTTCTTTCCACAGAAAAACAAGATTAAGAGGCAGAGGAAACATTAGCAGATGAAGTAGAAACACCTTTACAGTCTTGTAGCAATAAATTTAGATTTATATCTATATTTCAAATGTGGCATAGATTTAGCTTGTTTATGATCTTATATTAGTTAATTGGGGCACCACCCAGAGGGCTGCTCAGTGGCGCAGTGGTTAGAGCTGTTGCCTTGCAGCAAGAAGGTCCTGGTTCGCTTCCCGGCCTGGGATCTTTCTGCATGGAGTTTGCATGTTCTCCCTGTGCATGCGTGGGTTCTCTCCGGGTACTCCGGCTTCCTCCCACAGTCCAAAAACATGACTGTTAGGTTGATTGGTCAGTCTAAATTGTCCGTAGGTGTGTGTGTGTGTGTGTGTGTGTGTGTGTGTGTGTGTGGACTGGCTCTCTGTCCAGGGTGTACCCCGCCTGATTTCCCTGTTGACCGCTGGAGATAGGCACCAGCCTAACAAAGTTCCAAACAAAGTTAACTTGAGGACATAAAATGTGGATTTCCGCTACAGTCTTAAGAAGAATTTGGAGAGCTGAATTTTTGTTAAGTACAGTAAATATTTGTAAGAAAAGTACACTTGTGTCTAACTCCTAAGTGGATTTAACTTTGTACCTGGTCACCAGTGTGGCTTAGCCATAAGCAGAAGTGGCCGTAACAGCCTGAGGCTACAGAACCATCCTCACAGTCACATTGTAATAGCTGAGTTGTCTAAAACTCTAGAAAACGAATGTTTCCTCCTCGGTTTTAGGCTTTTAGCCTCCGGTGGCGACCTTTGTCATAATCTCTATGTTCACAAGTCGAGTAAAACTCTGACGGATTGTCGATCCTTCATGTTATTTTTACACATGAAAACGCTAAGAAGACCTTTAAAACCAGAAATAAAGATGAAAATCTCGGTGTGTTCAACAAGCCAGAAACGTGTTCGTACCCCACCTCTGTCCTTTTGCACATTTGTTTCTCGAGCCTTAAATAGAAGGCTGTTAAAAATAGTTCCAGTGAACACTCTGGGTAATGAAAGGAAGATGAGAAATGGAACAAGCGCTGCTGAGTGCACACCGCCGTGTCCTTCTGGCTTGATAAGCCCGCCATTTTTCACCCAACGTTTGTGGAAATAATGAGTGGTAAAAACAGCAAAGTGAGCAGCATGAAGGAGTTTCTTATGAATGCAGCTCCTAATATAACCTAATGGGTGAATAACTTATTTTTTATGTATGCGGCCATTTATTTGTATTGTCTCCTACTTGACGTAGCTGCAGTTGACCTAAAATGTTCCTTTTTGTTTGATTGGATTCGAGCTGCAGAAAATCAGTTTTGTGAGTTTGGTGCACGAGTGATCAGAGAATGAATCTCCGGCATGTTTTTACTACCTAAAACCGTCCTTGTTTCTTTTCTGGTACTCGCTTGACCCTGACATTGATGATCTTTGGCTAATGAGTCCTAACACTGAACTTAAACGTTGCTTCTACAAACTTAAGGGGTTACTTCCTCTGTGCTGCCAGTAAACCTTCTCAGCTAAAGCAACACTGACTTCTTCTGAGACACACGAGGAAGTGACAGGGTGTGAAAACTTGTTCTTGAAGTATTTTACAGGAATTGCCACTCAGGATTATCTAAACCCTTTTCTGCTTTTCAGATGCCCTGCAAGAAGATTAAAGTAATATGACATCATTATGTATTTGTGAAGGACGTTTCGATTCCCTCTGGTTAAACACATTTGCTGGTAGCTTCATCCCACTTCACCCAGAAACCCCCAGGATGGACACATATATACGCTGAAATCTGTTTGCACTGATAGAAGTGGCTCTGTCCTGTTTCATTATTCACATTGATTCCTGTTCTCTCCTCTCATGTAGGGAACATTTCACAGTCAGCAGTCTCTTGATTATGGCTCCAAGTTAGTCGGAGGTGTTTCTCCTGGGAAGGGGGGTCAGACGCACCTTGGCCTGCCCGTCTTCAACTCAGTCAAGGAGGTTCGTGTGGCTTAAATCTTTCACGCTTTAAGAATTCAAAAGTTGAATAAGATTCCCAGCCCCTGTTAATCTTTATTTTTGAAAGTAACATTAGGTGGCACTATTTCACAACTTCAGACGTTCCATTTTCTGTGCACCACCGGCACCTTTGTCCGTTGTTTCAGGCAAAGGAGGGCACAGGGGCAGATGCCACAGTGATTTATGTCCCTCCACCGTTTGCGGCTGCAGCCATCATCGAGGCCATCGAGGCAGAGGTGCCGCTGGCGGTGTGCATCACTGAGGGCATCCCCCAGCAGGACATGGTGAGAGTGAAGCATAAGCTCCTGCGCCAAAGCGCCACTCGCCTCGTAGGCCCCAACTGCCCAGGAGTCATCAACGTGAGCAAACACACACACACACACACACACACACACACACACACACACACACACACACACACACACACACACACACACACACACACACACACACGCATACACACACACACACACACACACACACACACCTTTGTTTTATGTGTTGGAGATCTGAAAATAGTTATGTTTTCATTGAAGCAGAAACATTTATTTTAATTTAATACATGTTACCATACCATAGTTTATTTATGTACTACATTTAAAATGCAGCATGGGAGCTGCCCAAAGTGCTGCACAGGCTGAAACAAAACGCGACCATTCTAAAGCCCTTTTAAGACTGACATTCTGGAATATGTGTGGACAATTCAATCCGGTTTTTAACCGGAACTGTGTTTTCAGACACACCACTTTTGTACCGGTACTTGTCCTTTCGGCCGCCTTCACAAAGCAGAGAAAAGTTCCAGATGTCTGGGGGGGGGGGGGTCGGACTTATGTTAAGCATATTTCTGCGCACACGAAGACGCATAAGAGACCTGGATGATGAAGCTCAATGGTTAAAGGAATCACTGAAGCGGTGTGAAGCGCTCCGTCGCGCGTCTAGACGGTACCGTAGGAGGAGAGCTGCCATGGTTTGCCGCATGCTACAGCAGCGGGCTATCTGGGTGTGCACAGCGTCCCCCGGTCCCCTCCTCCTCCCCCTCCTCCCTGTCCGGAACTCGATCTCACCAGTCTGAAACAGCCACCTTGTCCGTAACAAGTCCGGACCTGTTACTAGTGGCGTCGTCCAGTTTAATTACGGAAAACGTTATCCGGATGTTTGTATTCAGACACAAAGGTCTTACGGACAGAGTCCTGAACATTTCCATTTTTCATGGCCTGTCTGAAGGGGGCTTAAGGAACTAAAACAGAAGATAAAAATACCGATCAAAAGCAGATAAAACATGATGAATACTGAGAACACAATAAAACAATGACACAATTAAATACTAAAACGAGTCACTGTCTAAAAGCCGAATCGTAAAAGTGGGTGCTTAAACGAGATTTAAAAACCGCCAGTGATGGAGCCCGCCGAACTCCAATGGGCAACGAGTTCCACAGCTTTGGGGCAGCATGTACAAATGCTCGTTCACCCCGCGATTTGCATCGCATCCGCGGCGTACACAGCAGCAAAAGGTCAGCCAACCTCAACGTGCGCGTGGGTACATATGGAGTGAGCAGGTCAGAGAGATAGGGAGGTGCCAGGTCGTTGAGTGCTTTAAATACAAAAGTCAATAACTTAAACTGTACTCTGAAAATGACAGGGTATAATGACATCATACCAAATAAAGCAGAGATTCTTGAGTGGGTGGGTTTATTTATCATTTAGTTTCTGACAGCGTCTCTCCTTTATGAAGACACAACGTTTTTTATGAAATTATTTCTTTTTATGATTAGTTTTTGCAGTGGTTGGTTTTTGCAACAGTTTGTAGAGATTTATAGTTTGTGTTAAGTGAAGAAAAAATGTGAAGGTCAATTCAGGGTTGAAGTACAAGTGTTATATTTCTGGTGATTGAGAACATTTAGTTGTTTCGTTTTTGTGTCATTTTAAAGACCAGTTTGTGTCTTTTTCAGCCTGGAGAATGCAAGATCGGCATTATGCCCGGGCACATTCACAAAAAAGGAAGAATTGGTGAGATGTCTCGTGTGTGTGTGTGTGTGTGTGTGTGTGTGTGTGTGTGTGTGTGTGTGTGTGTGTGTGTGTGTGTGTGTGTGATGCATTACTTGTTCTTCAATAAAACACACCCTCATCTTTAGGGGTTTATTTAAAAAACAAAAAATAGATTGTATCTGTAACCAAAGGACCGCCACTGATTTCATGCTCAGTCTGCACCAATTTTTAAAATAGAAAAGTGTTGAATTTTCTTTGGGCAGTTGTTACAAACTGTTGCACCTGCCTAGCCTGCACACCGTCAGAGTGAAAAGGCAGAAATCAGTTGAGCATCCGTGGTGCATTAATGCCTGGGTGGTAATAAACTATAAGTGAGTGTCAGCATGGTGAAAACATCCCTGTCGCTGTAGCACAGCTCGATAACACTTAACAACAGCTTGACAGCAGAATTAGTCCCTCCCACATCCGTGCTGAGCTAATTGAAGCTCATGAAAGCTTCTTTTTAAGATAAGAAATGCCATTCAACTCAGTCAAAAACTTTTCTGTGATTTGTGCCTAAATCCTTGAAGCAACCTCTTTCTGTTGACAGCTTGATGAGCACCGTGTCCTGCTGGTGAACCTTTACAGAATGTCTTTATAAATCGACTGCCTTTATTTCCAGAGAGCAGCTGTTACAGAGCTCTGTTATAACTCTCATCTGTCTTGTGATTCAGTGAAAGTGGGACAGAAACAGGCAGCTACGCTGTTTTAGTGATTTTATTGATGAAATTGTTTCAGCGGTGTTTGTTTGTGTGTCTTGTGCTTGTACCAACAAGTTTTTTTTAAACCTACCTTCCAGGCATTGTTTCTAGATCGGGGACCTTGACGTATGAAGCGGTCCACCAAACCACACAAGTTGGCCTGGGCCAGTCGCTCTGCGTGGGTAAGAAACCTATGTTTTCAATAGATGTACAATCCAACATCCATCAGTTCTTTTAAAGAGCAAGTTCACCAAGAAACCTTCTTTTACTTTTTATTTAAAAAAATGATCATGCACTCTGAATTTAACATAAAGGCTGAACATGAAAACAGCCTCCTACCCGTTTCCTGCATTTGCTTCAGATAGAAATTAGGCAGAAAAAACGCTCTGTTTAGAAAACGCTGACAGGTCTACGTCACACCGCCACTGTGCATTCATGGGCTCGCCCATCTTGACTCACGACAAGGAAGGCTGTTGTTGATTTAGCGCTGTTTCCCAACCCTGGTCCTCAGGGCACACTGACCTGCATGTTCTCCATGTCTCTGCTTCAGCACACCTGATTTACACCACCTCCTCAGGAGGACATCAAGTGCTGCAGATGCCTGTTAATCACTCATTCATTTATGTCGGGTGTGTGGCAGCAGGGAGACACTGGTGTTTGAAAGGGCAACATGGAAGTCATGCAGGACAGCGTGCCCTGAGGAGCAGGGTTGGGAAATACTGGTTTAGCGTCCAGGAAACAGCAGAGAACGTCTCGACTAGTAGAAGCTAACTGTTAGCATTAGCAACTCCACCACGCAGCAGAACTACTCCAGGCTTGTCTCGTTTGTAAAGATAAAACATCAATGTTGCAAAGCAAACAGAAAAGGAGTGGAGTAATGTTGCTGTTATCCAATCAGAGGAGAGATGTTCAAATATTAGGAAATAAGGCTCCAAAGCTGACCGTCTGCTGCCACTTTCTGGCTCACTTCCACGCCTCAAACTGGAGCATAAGAGCTATTTTTCCCCAGATAATAAATTATAAGGTATTCATTCCTACTAGAGACAACTGCAAATGATAAAAAGTATGACTAAAGTGTATCTTTAAAGCTTTTAGCATAAATTTATATGACTCCATGGGCTACTGAGAGCTGCCATTAGCAGAATGTTACATTCGTTTGTCTTTCATTTAGGTCTGTCACTTAGTTCCTCACATTCTTGTGTTTTATTCATTTGACTTAAATATTCAAAATTTACTCCAGATTGTAGAAATTTTGCATACGTGTTATTCAGAAGTCTGGAAGTACTTCTAGAAAAATGATCCAAGGTGTTCCGTTTCATGTTTAGTCACTGTTCATAGATAAAATAAATGTCAGTGGTTGAGACAGAAGGCTGTCGGTAATAATTTCCTTTAGGAGCTGACAAAATGTGTGTTAAATAATTCAGATTTTTTTTTATCTGGAACAACTTTATATTAAAAGGAATCCAGATTAATTTGATTTTTGTTATTTTGTTAGCATCATTCATAATTTACTGTAGATGTAAATTATGAAAGCCCAGCATGTTTTCTTATAATTGATAATAGTTGGCGGTCATTGGGTAGCAGTGTATTATGGGTAGTGGTATAATCCCCCTTTCTGGGTGCTACTTTTTGAGAGACAAGCCTTTCTGTGTAGTCTTTGTAAT
>SSNQ01034307.1:204868-230425 GCA_006942095.1 Nothobranchius kuhntae | reverse complement strand
AATGAATCAAGTTCTGTTTGATGCAGAAAATAATAAAACACAAAACAAATTCTACACTCCAATAATATTTAAGATGTGTGTTTTATTCTTTCTGATAATAACACCAGCAGAAGGCTGTGGGCTGGATTAGGATTAAATTACCCAGCTGATGGATCTCCTTCACTAACCAGCTAACTACAAACCTTTCCACTAACCTGTCCTGTGTGACCCTCACCATGTGACCCTCATGTCCATGCTGTCTCTGGAGGAGCAGATAGGAAACAAGATCTCCTGTAACCTAAAATGAACCAAAGCTTCCTCCCAGTTTCTCTTTAAGCTGAATTTAACATCAGTTTATCTTCATGAAGCAAAAGAATAAAGTGGAACAAGAACTTCTATCTTCTATTTCTCTCTTCTTTTAACTTCTCCGTGTCCCTAAATAAAAGAGACAGACGATCACGCTGCAGCCACCGTCATTGACCCCGCCCCCTCCCCAAGACCGCATCACAGCACTCGGTCTGACTGAGCGCTTCCAGGAGAAATAATAATTAAATTATAAAAATAATAATGCGTGTTTGGAGCATCAGTTTGGAGGAGCATCCTCTCTCTCTCTCTCTCTCTCTCTCTCTCTCTCTCTCTCTCTCTCTCTCTCTCTCTCTCTCTCTCTCTCTCTCTCTCTCAGTTGCTGATCGAGCGAGCGGAGCGCACCGCGTAACAACCCACTCAATTAACATAATTTACGGCCCAAATCCAACAGAACCGGTCAGGCTGATCCGGTTCGGTCTCAGGTTACAACTCTAGCGCTCAGCCCTGCAGTACCACATTAAGGCGGAACCACTTGGTAAATGTGGAGGACGCTCACTCTGACAGATTTGGATCTGCGCTGGTGCTGCCGTTAAAAAAACAAAACTACATTCCACTATAATCGATTATGGCGGTACTCTTCTACGATGCAGAATCGTTTACGTCTGCATCCCGATGCATCGGTTATTTGATTATTATCCTCAGCTCTGTTATTACATCCCTAGTGTTTGCGCTGCTAAAACAGTGTTTTGTCAAAGTTAGCCCTCCCCATCTAGGTGATGTGAATGATTCTCGAAAAGCACCCTCATGTTTTAAAGAGAGTCCAGTTTCTTGAATGTGGAGAATAAAAAAATATCCTTGAAGCACCGTGCTGAGATAAAGGTTGTTGGTGAAAGTCAAAGTAAAGTAGAGATCTTTTATAGGCCTCAGTTCACTTTAGCTTTATGTATTTGTGATAAAATGTCTCTGAACTTTCTCTAAGCTCAGTGGAGCTCTACTGCTTCCTGCAGCTTGTTGTTTTGTGAGCTACCCGCCCAGAGCCCCAAACAGGAGGCACGCTAAGTTGAGGATCTGCTGCTGAGCTAGATGTTTGAAGCTGGTGAAGACTGAAAAAATGGCTTGAATCTGGTCTGCTGAAAATATATTTCTAAACCAATTTTCCCCTTTTCACATTTTAAACAAACGGAAATTCAAATGATGTTAACCTGCTAATACTGGAATAAACTTGTTATCAGCTACAGTAGAATAAAAAAATGTGTGTGTGTGTTCCTGCATATGGTTTTGGTTGGTTTGGTGGGCGACGGTGGCACAGGAGTTAAGTGCTCGCCCCGTAATCGGAAGGTTGCAGGTTCGAGCCCTGCTCAGTTTGTCACTGCCGTTGTGTCCTTGGGCAAGACATTTAACCCACCTTGCCTGCTGGTGGTGGTTGGAGGGACCGGTGGTGCCAGTGCTCGGCAGCCTCGCCTCTGTCAGTGCGCCCCAGGGCAGCTGTGGCTACATCGTAGCTCATCACCATCAGTGTGTGAATGTGTGTGTGAATGGGTGAATGACTGGTTGTGTTGTAAAGCGCCTTGGGGGGTTCCAGGACTCTAGAAGGCGCTATATCAAATACAGGCCATTTACCATCTGCCAGTTTTTCTTAAACTTATAAGTATGGACCAGATAAGAAAAACTAGCATTTGTTTGTCCTGTCATAAAATGCAATGACTATGCTATTATCATGTAATTATATAAAAATACAGTAATAATATAAATTAATAAAGAATAAATGAAAGTTAAATAAAACTGATATTTGACACCTGCAGTACTGCAATAGATTTTCCACAAATAGGCAGAAGAAACGTAAAGCAGGCTCACATGCTGAGAATCTCCAGCAGGGTGCAGGCAGACCAGTTCTAACGATGAAACCATGACTTCGCTGTTTTCAGAAGGCAGTTATAGTTACAGTTGGGGCTGCACGATCAGTCAGAGTTTAATCACAGTTACGATCTAGGTTTTCAACGATTATAAAACAAAAAGAACCGATAATTTGCTCCTCCTAGGGGTGGAAATTGATACGTTTTTATCAATATCAATGGCATTGTCGATTCAGTCTATCGATCCAATTCCCTTATCAGTTCCAGATTATCAGACCGACGGCTGAAAACCCGCTTTGAAGAGCTTATGACACAGACGTGCGGGTACTTTGGGGCAAGCCGCACCACTTGGGGAAAGCTGGCTGCATATTTCCACCAGAGAAGTGTTGTTCTTATTTAACACCAGGCTCCAAACAGAAGGCTGCTATTTCAGCTCCAGCTCGCTCGTCTGCTGTGCCGACAGAGCCTGCATCTTTCGCGGTCATCTTTTGTTTACACAAATGACCTCATCGGTCTTTTTAAGTTTGCTTCGAAGCCGAAATATTCCCAAACTGCAGAAGTTGTTCTTTATAGACACAAAGCTGGTGCACGAGCTCCCATTTTCCTCTCGGCGCGGTTACCTGATGACATCACGTTCATAAACTTTATGGAACGTCTTTAACATTTGGATAAAACATTTTAAACAATTTAAATAAAACAAAATTCAACTACACACCTTTTTTATACATGAAATGACTTGTTTTTATTATTTATTTATTTATATATTTTTAATCCTGGTCTTCTACGCGCTTAGTTATTTTTTTCAGAACGGTATTGGAACTGACACGTTGCTATTTTTTAACATCACCTTAATCCCGCCCAAGCCTAGTCCTACAAGGCTTCAATAACAATCAAAGCTAACCTTCACTGCTGCCATTTTGAGCTACACTCACTTCAAGTCCATCCAGCATTAAACAGCCAAGTTAAGTTCATAGTTCTTAGAAAATATTAACACCAATCATGAACATTTAAATACGTTCATGCACAACACCGATCGTGGGAATTGCAAACAGATGGCTGTATGCTAATTAGACGACCGTGGTTTTTTTTATTTTATGAGAAAAATCAGTTTGCAAGTGAGGTCAAAATCTTGACAATTCTTAATTAACATTAAGTGAAACCATTCAGAATAATTGTTTTACTTGTCAGAGTTTCTTTCTCAGATATTCAAGTCAACCATCCCCTGATGGTCCTTGAGTGAAAATGTGGTTTGTCTTTTCTCCTGCAAGGTATCGGTGGGGATCCATTTAATGGAACAAACTTCATAGACTGTCTGGAGGTGTTCCTGCAGGATCCCAAGACAGAGGGCATCATTCTTATTGGAGAGATCGGAGGGAACGCCGAGGAGAACGCCGCTGAATTTTTGAAAGAGCACAACTCTGTAAGCAAAAGACAAACTGGCAGCGTTTGTTTCTTCTTGCTCGCCTGGTGATAATGTCTCCTGCATGCATTTATGACAGCTTGCGTGAGTGTTTGTATAAAAAATGTGTGGTTTCTGAATTAGCACTTTAGACGTTAACCTCCTTGAAATCTGTCAGCTCTCAGATCTTCACACAGTGAGAACATGGCGAAACTGTGAGCATGCTTTTTGTTTCTTTGATCACGGCCTCGGGCGTTCTCTCTTCTTTTTTCTGTGATTTGTGTAATGGAGGTAAAAGGTGGCAGATGGGACAAAAGTGTGATCTGCAGGTCATGGTGACGAAATCATCAACAGTGATGAACAGTGGATCTGATCTGAGCGACTTGCTATTGACATCTTTAACTACACCAGGCCTGAACTTGGCGTTTCTTGTCTTGCAGATTACTTTTACCACATTAATTCTTCTGCGTGTGTGTGTGTGTGTTTTGTGTGTGTGTGTGTGTGCGCGCGCAGATAAATCACGCTCTTGAGCTGAGAAATGGATTTGACTCGCTCTCGGCTGCTCTAATGCATGCAAATCTGCTGGCGTCTCAGGAGAATGACTTCTCTCTCTGAACAAATAAAGTACAAACACTCCTCCCTCCCACACACACACACACACACACACACCACCCAGTCACCCAGAGTGTTGACACTGAGGGAGGGTTCAAATGAAACACAAGCGTGAAAATGCCTAGCAGGGAGTGAGCTGCAGATTCCCCATTGGAAGTCAGCTGTGTAGGAAATAGTTCATAAAAACGGTGCACTTAGACTTCTTTATTAGAGTCCAGCACCGTGCAAAGATGTCAGAACGTATTGTTTTCAGTTTGAATCAAACAAAACTTTTCTTCGTTATTCATGCCACTGAGACTCTAGTCTCACATAGGCAGAGGCATCTCCACAGCTCTGTGTCAGCACCGTGGTTAATCTTGCTGCCTCATTAATAATTCTGCTGTAAATGAAGGAAAGGCAAAACCTCCGATTTGCTCAGCAGTTTGTAAATATGCCCAATTTTGTGCTTCGTTTCTTTTTTACTCGCTAGAGGAGCATCAGCTGAAAAGGAACTGAGGTAGAAATGTGGAAAAATAGTGATCCAAATACATCCTTTAGTGAAATAAGCGACTGAAGTGCCTGTATCTGCTCATGTCTCAAAGGAAAAAGTCCAAATCTCGATTGTCCAAAGTTGATGCCTGAGCCGACGCCATCTTTGTAGTTTTTCTCTGTCGCAGCTCTGGTGCTAAACCCGCCTGACATCTTTCTACAGAGATAGAACGCTGTGATTGGCCAGACCTAAAATGGTCAACTTCAGTCCAATGTCGGGCCTTCTGAGGCTACAAAGGAACACGGCTAGTCTGACCCACTGCTACAGTTGGTTTAGGTTTTGAAGCTAACAGATTTAAGTAGAGATGATAAAACAACACAGCTACTGATTGTTTGTGTTGAAATCAAACTGAACTAGGGTTGATGTCTGGATCTAGACCGGTTGTCCAGCTAGGTGTCCATTACCCCTACCTCCTCCTCATGCATCTTCATGAATATGATTTCTCACCATGAAGCAGGTTAGTTTTGGGAGATGGAATAAAGCACTCCTCCTGTCATGTTAGCACGCAGACAGTGAAACCGTCCTTTTGGCCCCATGATAAAGGTAATAAATCTGCATCACTAACAGAGAGAGAGACAATAAAGAAAATGGGTGAAGTGAATAATCTGAATTCACTCCCTCTCTGCATTGTTTCTTAGTGCCAAGAGAGGCAGGACTTAATAGAGTAATTAAACCTGTTTTGCTTGAGGTAGATTTAAAGCTGGATTCACATGAGGGCGGTTTGTGTATTCACAACGTGCTTTGATTTCTAAGTAGGCGGTTTTCTGCTAATTTGTTTTTTTTTTTGCTCACAATTTTTCCAGTGGCTGGAACAGATTCTTGTAGCATATTTGGAGCACTTTAAAATCATATTCCCTCTCTCTTCCCATCTCCCTTAGTGCTAACTCTGCAAGTCTTAATGTTCTCGTTAGTGGTGCGTTTTGATCCAAAACCCTCAACGCTTCTCTGGCTGATGCATGTCCTGCTGCTCTCAATTATCAGGAGTCATCTTCAGCTTACATTAGGGGCTGCCGTCTTGCTCCTGCCAGTGTCATCTTTAAATTTGATGCTGAAATGGTCGCAGAAGTGAGTGTCTTTGAAGGACCTCACTGCATTGCTGTGGCTGTTAAACATGCCACATTCGCTCTCTGAGCGCTGTCTGCCAGATGAGCTACAGCCTACACACACACACACACACACACACACACACACACACACACACACACACACACACACACACACACACACACACACACACACACACACACACACACACACAGACGTCCTCTGCAATTACGTTGTTATTCCTAAGTATGAAATATTAGCTGCCGTGTATGCACACACATCGCTGTCATCCCTTTTTTTTGCTAGTTATGATGATATTGCTGGAGATGAAATATTAGCTCTCTTCACCTTGGAGATGATCTTAACTGCTGAATGTAACATCCATCAATGAGCAAGCAGCATAGACAAGCACTGAGCTAATCACTGGCTGCATGACTAATTACCACTTCAGAAATGAGATGATATAAAATGGCAGGAGCCTGAGCCCCTATCTGGTCACACACCCGCCCATGCAATTAAATGGCTTGATTGATCCTTTGTTTTAATAATGCAGGCTTAGACAGAGATGGCTGGTTAGACTTTCCTGTTATCATTACATTCCCTAATGCCAGGGCACAAGGTGCTTTGTGTCTAATGAATGACTAAAATGCAGGTGGACAAAACAAATGATTTCAGTTTTTTGCCCAGTCCCCCCTCTCCCCTTGCTGCGTTGTTCTGTTAAACCCAGCTGAATTGCACTTTTACTTGAGAATTGAGTTTTTCTATCCATTTTTCCTCAAATGTAACCCTTTTCTTTGCACTTCTATAATCCAGGGCGCTAATGCAAAGCCCGTGGTGTCCTTCATCGCGGGGCTAACGGCTCCTCCTGGCCGCAGGATGGGCCACGCTGGTGCCATCATTGCTGGTGGAAAAGGTGGAGCCAAAGAGAAGATAGCAGCCCTGCAGTCAGCCGGAGTTGTTGTCAGCATGTCCCCTGCTCAGCTGGGAAGCACCATGTTTAAGGTGAGCCTTTTGTCTCCTGTTTGTGGATTGTTGTAAACACTGTATAAATTAAGGTACGTCAGCTGTCTAACAACTAGAAAAAGGTAACACTTTCTGGATTATTTTACATGAATACACATTTCTATAGAAAATGTACTCCAGTGATGCTGGTCACATTAATAAAATGTGTAAAATAGTTGAAATAAGCTCTGCTTCCACCACCTACAGCTTGAAAAATATATGTACATGTTGTTGTAACAGTATGGCTTACGTAATACCACACACTAGAAAACCTGTCATTAATTCTAACTAGGACTGTTACTTAATCACGTTATTCTGCAGTTTATGCATGATCTGCGCTCCATCAACATGTCCATGACCCTAATAGAGTATCAGTGTTTGACCATTACCACACGTAGGTAAAACGCATGAAAGTAATTTACACCACTGATCAAAATAAGGTAATTATTTTCCTTTGTGTTTGAGCAAAATGGCCAGACAGCATATCCGGATCAGAAAGTGAAAGCTTAATTAAATAAAACCGTAAATAATCTCATTTTGCTAAATAGAAATCTAAATCTCTCTGTAGTAAAGGTGAGAATTGCGTCTTGTTTCCCGAGGGGTTGCTGGGAGTTGGCACCATAAAACAAGTTAGATTTAACCCTTCCCCTTGGAGTTCTGTCTGACATTTATAAAACATCACCTGTTGATGATATAAAGTTAGGAGTGTGTCTCATTCCTGTCTGTGGTCTTTATCTATCATCAGACTTTAACATGAAACTTCCACAATCCTGTCACGTCTGTGGCTTGACTATTCATCATTGCATAAAGGCAATTTAAAGCTTCTCAGTCACCAAGTGGCATTTTGCAAAAAGCGTCTTATCCGTGGCGAAAACATAATTCAGAATTTATTGGACTGAAATGTTTCCCCTTGTTGTTTTGCTGCATCTCATCGGTTCGATCCTTTGCAGGATTGCTTCTGTTGATTCAGTATCAGTTGGAAGTGCAAGGTTCTGCTTCTGTTGTTGCCGTCACATTTAAAAGAAACATGATCCTTGTTTTGGAATTAGGAATTCTAGTTTCAAATATTGAAATCACAAAACTGGGAAAAAATGTCTTCACTTAGGGGTGAATCGTCTAACGCCCATCCCTGCATGGTGTCACAATAAGAATAAAGAGAAGAACATGTGTATTCTTTATGTGAGGGTGGATAAAACAAATGACTAGATTACCCTAACTCACTGTAGTTTTATGGAAGTAACTTTCAGCTTTAGATCTAAATATTTAAAATTGCATCCATTCTTCAAACCCATTCACCAACCAACCCACCCATCCATTTGTTACATCACTGGGTTCATAGGGCACCACCTGCCACGTGGACCTCAAGGGATAAACCATCAATCCTGCTCATTGGTCAACTTTCCTGGCAGGGTCACCTAATAGGACAGTGGGAGGGTTAAGGAAAGATCCCTGGCCCTCCCTCTTCCCGGTTACCTTTTCCAGCCTATTTAGAGGGACCCTAATGTATAGCCTCTCCAGGAAGTCCTAGGTCCACCCTGAGGTGCTCTACTGGTGGGACATGTCTGAAAGACCTCTCTTGAACAGTGGCCAGAAAACAACCTCTGGCAGTATACACCTTTTGACTTTTGGAACTTGACTTTATACTGATCTTCACTCCAACTGCTTCAAATTTCTCTGCAAACCATCCAAATGGCTGTTGGAGGCCCCAGCTTGAAGACATCAACAGGAAAAACACAGTTATTCAATCTTCAACCCCACCATTCCCTACCATCATAAATACAAATCAAACTCTCACTGGTTGTGCTCGGACCCAATGTCCCCTAACAAGACGCGTTAAACTAAGCACCACCTACCGAACACTACCAGGAACAGGGTTGATGAAAACTCACATGTTCCCTAATCCTTGTAAGGGTGAAAATAGTTGGTCCAGTGTTCTAAGATTGGCACAAAACCTGCATTTGCTCCTCCTGAGTCTTGGGTTTGACCACCATAGCCACTTTCAAAAGACACACCATGGCAGCATATCGGGGTAAAACTGCCACCACGGTGTGTCTTTTGAATGTGGCGTGGCGAGGCAAGAATATTGCACCATTCGTGCCGCCAAGCTTGATAGTAATTTTACCACAATGCTTGACTTCTGAACAAAGATGTGTGAAATGTTCGCTGACCACGGCTGGCAACGATATTTAAATGTAATGAACATGGGGAGTCTCTTTCACATTTGGTAACATTATCAGCTGAGATGCAACCTGGAGCGATGCAAAGCTCTGGGAGCTTCTGGCCATTTGAGCTGAAGCACAGATCACAGGGACTGTGAAATGGTAAAAATGGTAAATGGCCTGTATTTGATATACAGTAATCCCTCGCTACTTCGCGGTTCGTTCATCGCGGATTCGCTGCTTCGCGGATTTTTTCTTTGGAGCATTTTTCAGGGGGAATTCGCAGATTCGCGGTATTTTTCACTGATTCGCGGTATTTTTCTATGCGAAATATCAAGAAATTCTTGTTTTTTCCATCAATTTCATCATAAAATGCACTTTTTGTAATAAAACTAAAAAAAAAACAAGTAAAAAAATTTTTTTTCTTGAGTTTTACCCACAAAAAAAAAAGTGATCATACGATAATTCAATAGGGAGCGTGGTTTCACAGACGCGGAAGTGATAGCGTCGGTGAAACGCCGGCTGATCTAGGGAAATCCCCGAGCGTTCGAGCGTCAACGAAGTGACACGGAAATGCCGGGCTTTCCAGAAGTAAGTAAGTAACTTACTATGAGCTGACAGTTCGTTGGATTGATCGGTAGGTTGGAAACTCTGATCATGAATCTGAAGAAACGATGACTGAGTGGTGAGCTGGAAAGGCGACTTCCGTTTATAGCCGCGGTTTGTGACGTAGGTGCGACGTGGAGGGAATCCCCGCGAGGGGCATGCTGGGAGTCCCTACTTCGCGGATTTTCACCTATCGCGGCCAGGTCTGGAACGCATCTACCGCGATAAACGAGGGATTACTGTAGTGACTTCTAGAGTCCTGGAACCCCCCAAGGCGCTTTACAACACAAACAGTCATTCACCCATTCACACACACATTCACACACTGGTGGGGATGAGCTACAATGTAGCCACAGCTGCCCTGGGGCGCACTGACAGAGGCGAGGCTGCCGAGCGCTGGTGCCACCGGTCCCTCCGACCACCACCAGCAGGCAACGTGGGTTAAGTGTCTTGCCCAAGGACACAATGACAGCGACAGACTGAGCGGGGCTCGAACCTGCAACCTTCCGATTACGGGGCGAGCGCTTAACTCCTGTGCCACCGTCGCCCCAGTGAAGGTCAGCCACCTTTTAGCTAGGCTTCAGTCGGGATAAAAACAAGTCACATTTCAGCTAAAAGATCTCAATGAAAGCATGTCTTCAGCAGGGACACCACCTCCACACCACATTTACACCAACGTCGTGTCATTTTTGTGAAAAACACACGACTGCGCCACATTACCACCACAGGTGTACCACTTACCAATAGCCAAAGGCTCCCTGATGCCTCGTCTGATTTGTGACAAAGTGGCACATTAGTTTTTTGAGCGGTGCTAACTTTAATCACAGAGCTGTTGCTAATGCGAAGAAGTGCTCAAGGAAACAGATTGTTTTCTCTTGCTGGCAGAGTTGAATTTTTATTGTGCAATTACAAAAAAATGCAGAATAGAAGTGCAGAAATTAATAATCACATGGTGACACCGGCTGAGTCGGCACCGCTGCGTCTTTATTTAACTTCCTCTCAAGGGAGGCGTCATTAACAAGATGTATAAAAAGTGAAAGCATGTATTACTCCCATTTGTCATCCTATGCTTTCATTACCACTGCTGGCACTACTGCACACAGATATAGATTTACATGACATTTTTTTTCTCCGAGTTTAATTCATAATCATTGTGTGTAATGATGAAAAACCTGCAGTGTTGGCGCTCATTTTGCCAAACGTTGTATTCATGCATCTCTCTTAGTCTCATTGACCACTGTAAACCAAGTAAGAGAAGCAAGTAGACAATAATGCTTCAGATGTGGCTAAAAAAGGGGGGGTGGCCTCTCCAGTCCCAGCTGTTTGGGTTCAGGGGTGCAACATCTATATCCACCAACCTGGATGATCTATATCAAAACTGGATTCATTTAATATGTTGTATAAACTGAGTTTTGCACCTTCATTGGAAATAAACACAAGTTAAACAAGATGACCTCCTTTTCTCCACCGCATTCTCTGTCCAGGTGGGAGGTACGAGTCTAATAAACAAGAAGTGATTAAATCCCTGTTGACTGGCAACTCTGTGATGATTAAAAATATTCTTAGCTTTGGACTCAGGAGCCACGGCCACTGGGAGATGCAGAGCAAGAGCTTGTTATCAACACAGAAAGTTCAAAAGGGGGGTAAGAGAAAAAAGATTAGATTGGAACGAGTTTGTGTCTCATAAGTGAGCTCGAAATACCATCATGGCTGTAAGAGGTTTGAAGTGAAGCTCGATTAGACTGGAGGAAGTTTGTGTAGCCCCTCGGAAAAGGAGAAGGGAAGTTCGCTTTTTTAAATCACGACACAAAATGAAAATTCTTTTAGATGATGAAATAATGTTCACCTGCATGATCATCCTTATGAGGCTCTCACGTTCTTGAATGTTTATTTTCTGAGCTGTTTTGAAGTTTTATTTAGCAGATTTGTAACTTAAAATGCTTCATGTCTGGATAAAAGGTTTTATTATGAAATATCTATTCTCGATTCTTGTCTTTTTAACAGTTGGTATAATTGCCTTGAATGTGTGTAGTTTGGGTCTCCTTTGATGAGTTGTTGTCGTCTTTTATTCCGGTATAAAATATTGCCACAATGAAGAAGTATTTCTGTTATGTTGTATTCTTTATTGTTTTATTTGAAGCTTTTCCTGTTCACAGATTTTTGTGTTCTCTGGAACAAAAAAACCCTCAAAATATGAGATCTTGTTTTTAACAACATAAACTATTCAAAGCTTTAATTAACACTTGAAGCTGGTCTTACAGAAGTTTCTGTTCAGACTCTCACTAATCGGCACCGTTTGCCCAGAAACAGCTCTGCGGGCCTTAGACGTGCTGGAGCATCAGGTGACGTTTTGAGAACAACGGCTCTTCATCAGACTTACGAAGCCATAAAATAAGCTGTCATTTATGGAGCCTTGTAACACCTGCAGAGTCATTGTTCTCGAATCTGATGAAGAGTTTTAACAGGTTTACCTATTTTGTGACTTGGTTCCTGTTTTCATTTTAAGAGGGGCGTGCATGTTTTATGTCTGAGATGAGACCATTGGGTCTGAAAGCTGCTTTCAGACCTGTTCTATTACTAGATGGGACAATCAGCTGAAACAGTTGAGGGAAGTATGTTGACACTAAGAGACACTGGAGATGTCCATAAAGTTTGGAAGCCTGTGTGTTCATCATGTGCCAATAAACAAACAGCATTTAAGGTAATTAGCATTAATAAGCTATTAATGCAGATGGGACTTTACTGTCGCCCAGAGTATTTGACTGAGGATGTTTTTCTGTTCAACATCAGACTCCTTCAACTAAAACCAGGTCTGTAAAACTGGCGCTACCCCGTCTTCATCCACCCGTTCCAGCTACAGCTGCTGCGTTCAAAGTGGACTGAAATGGGGATCCGTGCTGGGGTAACTCCCACAGTGGATCTGCGTATTTCCACTAGTACAGACTTTAACATGTTTGCCGAAGGATTTGTGCAATAACCAGATTTTTATTTTACCCCCACAACATGCAAATTCTTGATTAGATATTACGGCTTGCCATCAAATTTAAAGGAGACAAAGAATAAAACCAACATCTTCTTGTTTGTGAATAAAGACAGCTTGGGTGGTCAAAAGTAGCATGCCAAAAAATCAAAGCCGTGTGTGACCTACTTCTTGTGTATATTAGAAAATTTAGAAATGCTAGAGCAAAACTTCTTTTCTGAGAAACCTCTTATTAAAACGTTATAATGTGGAGCCCTTCCTCTCTAATCTGCGGTCTCCAGTGTCTGAGGCCTTCTGGTTTAAATCAACCAATCAGCAAGCAGCTAATTAGCATATGCATGCCCTGGCCAAGTGGGAGGGGGAAACAGCTCTTTTCATAGCCAGGCTGATTTAGGGGGGTTAGAATGGCCTGGATCAGGGTTCCTGGGACAGATGAAAGCCAAAATAAAAAGTATTATGCTTCTTAGAGATTCAAAGCAGTGTTTTAGATTGTTGATAAACTGCATTTTAAAAGCTGCCTCTCGTTATTTAGGCTGTCGTTTTTTAAATCTGGCCATCCAAATGATGGCAGGATGGCAGGATGGCTCGCTGGCTAATACTAGGGTGTCAACACATGATTTCTGCCTCAACATCAGGTACCATATAGAGGTTCTCACATGTGCATGGTTGTCAGCTCAAGGCTTTATTTAACAAGTTTAAAGGTGCATTATGTAAGAATGACATAGTGTGGTCAAATTTGGTTACTGCAGCCCTTCAAAAAAAACAAGTGACCCTCTCACTCCTGTTCCATGAGTTTGATGGCTGTTGCTACGGCTCAGCACCAGACGGTTCTAGATGACGATGCCTACTGCACGCTGGAAGCAAAAGCGGCCCGGAACGGCAGCTGAAAGGTTTACTCGCGACAATCACTGCACTCAAGTGCACAGCAGGAGAGTCTTAGATGTGAAGCGGCTTCTCAGCAGTGCTCCTCGCTTGACTCACGAGATCACAAAATCCCTTGAAACTTGCGCCAACCTCCTCCCGAGATCACATGATCCCTCGAGACTTCAAAGGTTACGGTTTGTTTACGCAATCTGCCATGAAACCAAAAAGAAAGAAATCACGTTTTATATCGCTGTTTGATGTCATATGATGATGTTCCTCTCCACTGCCAGGATTAAAGCCATGACAACACACTGCTGCACTTCTGGAACAAAGCTATGAGTAAATAAGCTGTTAAGTCACACGTAAGCTTCATATATATGAAATTGCATCGCTGCAATACTTTTATTTTGAAAATGACTAGGGATTTTACACTGAAACGGTGTGTTATTTTCTGTCTAGCCCTACGTTAACTGCGGTGATTGATGCATCCCAGAAGTGGCTCGCGTAAAATATACAACCTTATCCTATCTCTAGCGGCGCGGCATGCTGCTTCTCGGGCGCTTCTGAACCTTTCTACATCGCAGCAGTTTTTTTTTCTCAACTTTATTTTCATTTATTGACATTAAAATAAAAATACAAAACTAAATTGCTAAAAGCCAAAATGAAAAGGGGACAGAAAGAAGAAAAACTTATGTTATCTGCCCCTTTTAAACAAAAATAATATTAATACAAGTGAAACAATCATATGATTCTTAAAAAAAATTGAACAATATAGTTTCCGGACTGGCTGGCCGACACAACCTCAACCCATGAACCAAAAAAAAGAGAGAAAACAAGTTACACAGAAAGAAGCACAAAGCTGTACACATATATACCTACATATATACACATATGCATACACAGATCCGTTCCCCCTTTCCCCCCTTTTTTCTTTTTTTTCCTTTCACCCCCCCAACCTCCCTCCCCTCACGCGTTTATGTAACAGATCTATATAAGTTAATCATAAAGGTTGGTTTATGCTTGACGCGTCCGCAAGGTTCGCACGGCTCCACACTGTCAAATTGCGTCATTTTAACAACCACGCCCCTCCACCGCGCCTCCGCACGGCCCAAAATTTCCGCAATGTGCACCTAGGAAAACTTCTAACCACGCGGACAGTCGGACGTGGAAAAACATGGCGGACCGGCAAGAACTAGTATGGCAGAGGTTCGTAAATACAGACATTTGTATGATTCAGCTCTCAAAGATCAAAGTCACACGTAAGCTTCATATATATGAAATTGCATCACTGCAATACTTTTATTTTGAAACTTGTTCTTAATAATTCTTGGAGGGAAATAGCTCGCACTGTCGGAAAAGACGAGGACGCTGTTATAAATGCTGGAATGCCATGTTGTAAACAACAGTTTCTACTTCTACTATGGTGTAGTGTTGGGTGCATGCCGTAGAGCTCCATGCTGCCCCGTTCAGTTTGGGAGAATATTGGCTCACCGCAGAGACAAGCCGCATGAACCATAAACGCTGCGAGTTGTGAAGCGCGTTCCAGCCGCAAGCCGCATCACCAAGCGGAAAGTAAACGCGTCAAGCATAAACCAAGCTTAAGGAGGTTTGTTACACTCCATAGACTATAATGGCTTCTATTTGGACCGGTGCCGTTTCGCTACCGTTCCGCGCCGCTTCTGTGTGCAGCAGGGGTAGGGATGGGTACCATTGACATTTGAATCGATCCGGTACTAATTCCCGGTACCTACGAGTCGATACCGGTACTTAACGGTACCAATTTTCGATACTTTTGAGTGTTTATTATTTTAATTCTCTTTTATAATTAAATATATATTTTTCTCAATATATAACCATATTTGATAAATATCACGATAAATAACATACAAGTTTGTATTTTAACATCGTCCTTGTAGTTTTATAAGCTGATAATTAAACTGAAGCAAACATCTTTACTGTGAACTAAATTTACTGTGTATCTTCATTCCTTTTGCCGTCCTTTTTCATTTGATTTTTCCTACTGGGAAGTTAGAATTTCCGAGGAGAAAGCGAACGCACCATTAGCTGATAACAACGGTGGCAATGGAAGCTAACATATCAAGCTAACGTTATCTTTAACAGTTTATTTAGCTGCTGGAGCAGATTAAAACGATGATGCCTCAAACTTAGATCGTTGTCGCTGGTTTTACCTTCACCCAATCACCCGTCGCATTTAGTAAAGTAAAGCCAAACTTTGGAGCGCGTTCATGTTCTTCTAGTCGGAAATTCGGAGTTCCGAGGAGAAAGCGAACGCACCATTAGCGAAACGGAAGCTAACAAATCAAGGTAACGTTATCTTCGTCGTCTTCCTCCGCTTATCCGGGTCCGGGTCGCGGGGGCAGCATCCCAACTAGGGAGCTCCAGGCCGTCCTCTCCCCGGCCTTGTCCACCAGCTCCTCTGGCAGGACCCCAAGGCGTTCCCGGACCAGATTGGAGATGTAACCTCTCCAACGTGTCCTGGGTCGACCCGGGGGCCTTCTGCCGGCAGGGCATGCCCGAAACACCTCCCCGGGGAGGCGTCCAGGAGGCATCCTGACCAGATGCCCAAACCACCTCAACTGGCATTATCTTAAACATTTTATTTACCTACTGGAGCAGATTAAGATGAGGATGTCTCACTTAGATCGTTGTCTGTCGCTAGTTTCATCACCCAGTTACCCATCACATTTAGTGAAGTGGACCCAAGCTTTAGCGTGCGTTCTTTCTACCATGCTTGCTCTGTTTACAACGGGCTCGCAGGGACCGGCGACATAACGCTCTTGCGCATGCGCAACTGTCTTGGCAGTACCGAAACGAGGTACCGTTTGAAATGACGTGAATCGGTGTTCGGTCGGTACTATGGAATTCGGTCGGTACCTTAAAAAGTACCGAATTCGGTACTCATCCCTANATGGTGTAGTGTTGGGTGCATGCCGTAGAGCTCCATGCTGCCCCGTTCAGTTTGGGAGAATATTGGCTCACCGCAGAGACAAGCCGCATGAACCATAAACGCTGCGAGTTGTGAAGCGCGTTCCAGCCGCAAGCCGCATCACCAAGCGGAAAGTAAACGCGTCAAGCATAAACCAAGCTTAAGGAGGTTTGTTACACTCCATAGACTATAATGGCTTCTATTTGGACCGGTGCCGTTTCGCTACCGTTCCGCGCCGCTTCTGTGTGCAGCAGGGGTAAGTTAATTTGTAGATAAATACATTTACAGTATTTAATTCACCATTAGCATTGTTAGTTCAATGTTAGCCTCTAGCCTTATTTACCCGTATCAAAGTAAGGGCCGTGATATACTTGCTGTTTGACCTCACGTTGGCGCAAGCAGCAGACTACGTCTTTGTTCACATACTTGCTGCTGCACAACACTGTACTGAACGTAGTACTGGGTTGTTCCACGAGGGGGCGCACTGGAGTACTCAAACCGGACAGCATTGTGGTTGTGGGTACAAAACAAACATGGCATCAATAGAAGAGCTCAGTAACTGGTTGATTTTGAGTTCATGACAGAAAAAGAGAGCAGCGGTATCGAAGATGGTATGAAAGACCTCTAAATCAGAGACGGAGTCACCGTGTTGAGTTTGTCTCACTCATTTTGTCGACTTCACCTACTGGTTACTCATATATTGCAGCGTTCAGACGCGTCACGGTCATTTCAAGGGACGCGCACAAATGACTCTTCAAATCAACGGAAGTAACGCGTGGCGGCCATTTAAAACACACTTTTGCGCTGTCATACAGCAAGTATATCATGGCCCTAACACAAAAAGATGCCGTGGCTTGTTAGGAGTACAATAAATAACTTGTGGGCTGCTCCTGTTACTGGATTAGGTTCTTTACAAAACGCTGCAGTGTTTTACAAATGCAGATGCAGCAGCATTAGCTCAGTGCAGACTTGACAACCCCGCAATGTAAACAATGACAACATACCTCTTTATCCATTTTGAAAGGAGAAAAATGACAACCAACCCAAGCCGGTTAAGGAGGAAATCTGTTTCAATGCAGCATCCTTCCAACATGACTGAGACTGATGTGTGATTATTTCACAGTCAAATTCTTACATATTGTGCCTTTAGGGAACCTTGTCATTCAGGTAATTTCAACCAGATCAATTTGTGAAAGCATTCAGTGAAAAGTGGATTTAATTCCGTTTTACCCAGACTGAGTGCAGACAAAACCTTTAGGTTGTGTTTGTGTAATAAATCCCTAAGTCCAAGGAGGTTCACAGACCATGTTTACGACACCTGCCAGCCTCGTATATCTGAGCCCAGGTGTGTCAAAGCCATTGTCATTGCTAGCTTGTAAGTGTCTTGCTTTTCTTTCATGTTGCCTTCTCTACTCTCCTCCATCCACAGGCTGTTTTTACCTCCACACTTGTCGCTTTTGAGTGGCAACCTCTACTTTATTTATTTTACTCCTTCTCATCCTCGCCACTTGTCAAGCATCTGACTGACAAAAACAAATTTTCTTCCACCGTCCATCTCCATCCTGCTGTCTTACCTCACAGCGACGCCTCCTGCTGTGTGTCGTGAGTTAGTGCCTGCTCCTGTTCCCAAACAATGCCTTCTCTTTTTTTTCCTCTCGCCACTCTTTCCATCCCATTAACCTTTCTTTGTTTGTCCGAATTTACAGCTTCCTCCCTAAACTCCGATCTGTCCTCTTTATAACTCAAGTCAAAGCAGAACTCTAGTTGGGCGGGCCTAAACGCCGCAGATTTACTGTAAATGTATCCAAATTACCATTGCCCTTGAAGAAAGTCAGGATGAGAGGATGAGGCTGCATCACAAAGCTCTTCAGATTCATCCGACCGCTTTCCTCCTCAAGGTGGCAGTGGAGCATCACATATACACAACCCGCAGAGGAACAGGCCAGCGTGTGCTTGTGTGTTCTCTAGACCTGCTAAATGACATTTGCATTAAGTTACTCTCCCCCACGGAATGGAAAACTCAGGGAACGACGTATTCTATCATCCTGCGATTTGTGTGATATTCTGCAAATTGAATATGTAAATAGCAACATCCTTTTTAATGGCGAGCATAATGCCTTCTCATTTATAGTCACATGTTCGGAGTGTGCAGATAAATGCAGCATCCATAACCTCCCATAAATCAGAATATACATTTCTTCACAGATGTATCACCCCCATCGATCACAGGAAGTGAGTTGTTTTAATGTTGGAGCTCGCTGATAAGTATGTGCCACATGATTTACACTCCCCAAAGCCAGAAAGCTCCAGAGCTGCTCAACAAACTCCCTCACCCCCGATAGCAGATCTGATACACGGGATCAAAACAAGTCTGTGTGAATTCTACATGAATAAATCATTCACGTCTGTCTCACTTCATCTCACGCTGTGTCTTTTCTTTCTCTTTGTTGTCTGTTATTGCAGGAGTTTGAGAAGAGGAAGATGTTGTAAAGTGTGCTCAAAGACAACCGACCTTTGTCCCTCCCGAAACCGAAGGTGGACACGTCCTACAGAATCATTAAACTCTGGTTATTTCATCGACAAAGCGCACACCCAGTATTTCTATTGTAATTTCTGCCGTCGACTTGTACCTTGCACATGATTAAAGAATAAAACATTAGTGTCTTAAAGGTACCGATACGATCTCGGTTGTACTCGTTCTAAGAGCGGTTTTCCTTTTCCTTCCCACGTGGGCACCAGCTGAAAGTTGGATGCCAAAGTTTCATTCTGTAATGCTGTAAGATGTGTTTCATCACCCATTTTACTGGCTGTCCACTTGAATAAGAAACACTTCTCATATATCATTTTCCAGCTGTGTTGTCTGTACTTTCACACAACGAGCTCGGCTATCTTCAGATTTTTATTTCATCTTTTTGGTGTGAAGGTTTTGCACAGATGAGAATACAAAAGGTGTCGAATCATCCCAGCACCTTCTGTGTGCAGAATGAATTAGCTGAGCACTCAGGATGAAGATGGCTTCTCTGTGTTTTATTGTCGAAGCCACCCACATATTTTCTTCCTGTAAGCAGAGAAATCACATTTTGGTGTAGTCCTGCTTTTGTCCAGAGCAGACATGCCTAAAAGACTTGGTGATTGTCTCGTTGATATTTCGTTGTTTATTTTAGATCTGGTTGTGGAGGTACAGGTAACTAATCCAGGGTTGAAGCTCAGACATCCCTTTCTCCAGCAAGGATCACACAGCGTTTCCAGGCCAGAGGGTGCATACAGTGGCCAAAAAAATAAATCACTCTCCAAAAAAGGTCACACATTCTTAATATTATGTTGGACCGCCTTTAACTTTGATCACAACACACATTTGCTGTGGTGGTGTTTCTATAAGCTTCTGCAGTGTCAGATTTATTTCCATCCAGTGTTGCATTCAGTTCTCACCAAGATCTTGCATTGATGATGGTAGTCTTAACCGCAGCACAAGCTCTTCTCCATCACATCCCAAAGATTCTCAATGGGGTTAAGGTCTGGACTCTGTGGTGGCCAATCGTGTGAAAATGACGTCTCATGCTGCCTGGATTACTCTCACTATTTGAGTCCAATGAATCCTGGCATTGTCATCTTGGAATATGCCCGTGCCATTTCAGTATATCCAGGTAGTCAGCTGACCTCATTCTTGGAGCACATCCTGTTGCTGAGCCTAGACGTGACCAACTGCAGCAACCCCAGATCATAACACTGCCCCCACAGGCTTGTACAGTAGTCACTTCATCCGCCTCTCTTCTTACCCTGATGCACCATCACTCTGGAACAGGGTCCATCTGGACTCATCAGACCAGTTTTGAATAATGCGTTGGACAGTTCCTAACCCAATTTTGGTCTTAACTAGTTTACTCATAATTTGTTACAGCTGAAAGACAATCGTCCATGCAGTAATTATCCAATAGGAGGCTTGTAACTGCATCTCTGTTTGCTTAGTTAAATCCAGGTGTCGACTTTCTTTGCCTGGTCGGTGTATGTATCTCCAGCAGGTTCAGAGTCGTCTGGATCTCCTAGTGGGAAGTGTCCTATTCCTGATTCCCAAACCACCTCGTTAACTCCAGCTCTACTCTGAGCACCCCAATATGACTTTGCTCCTTCCCTTATTCCTAAGGCAGATGTTTTTGTATCGCATAAGTAATAAGGTTAAAGACAATAGCACTGATGATAATAAAAGAGTGACAATAAACAATGTATCTTTTACAAAGCGCCTCTGGATAAAATTCATGAGGCGCTTCACAAGAATGAAAACTAAAATATAAAAACGAACTTTTTTTTTAATGATTCAAAAATAGTGATCAAAAAATGTAAGGAAAGGGAAATCAGTGGATCCTGGGAAAGGAGAAGTTGGTAGAAAGAGCAGAATGGAGAGGGTAGTGATGAAGGTCACACAAAAGCCAGCCGGAACAGGTGAGTTTTCAGCTTCTTTTTAAAGGAGACCACCGAGCCCACTGATCTCAGGGGGAGAGAGTTCCAGAGTCTGGTGCGCTGCACAACCAGTAGGCTTCGGTCACTGGACCTCAGGGACCTGCTGGGGGTGTAGGGACTGAGAAGATCACTAATGTATGATGGTGCTTGTTCATGCTAGGCATTATCGCACATGAAAATATTGAGAAAAATGAATCCCAACAGAGTTAACTAATCGTACTTGAGTAAAAGTTGTCCTTTCAATCAAGAGTCAAGATCTTATCAGAGATGGTTGGATCATATTGTCACTTGGAGCTGTAATCTATCACTTCTGACACCAAGATACCTGAATTCCTCCAGTTTTGCATCAGCCTTGAAGGGGCTGCTTCACAATCAGCTGTGAACTGTTCCAGTGAAGACACCAACAGAACATCATCTGCAAAATGCAGAGATGATTAGACCCTCCTCTTCCCAATCCATCAGCCTAACAAGAGTCCAGCCACGCTGGGAACAATTCACTCAGTTCCAGCTTTCACTGTAAAAACAAATGTTTATGAACTGAACATTTCAAGTTCTAGTTACAAAAGGTTTAACAACAGACCAACATCAACCCATCCTTACACTGATCTTTAGCGAAAGAGCCGAGTGAAGGGAGCCATCCTCACTGATGTGTTGCTGAAGCACAGAGCTCATCTGCTAACAGCCATGGCTTTAGCTTCACTAAACTCTGAAATGTGTCATCAACCAGGGGCTCTGTCCTGCAGGGATCCCTTTTTATATAATTGTTCACAGCTTGTTCACTCTGACAAGTCGTACGCCGACATCCTCAGTCACCTGTGAAAAGAGCTGCTCTTCAAATGTCATCAAATGTTCACAGTCTGCAGCACAACTGCTAATTGATGTCTTTTCTGTACATTTCACTGCTCATATTCAAACGTCCTTTGAGCGGTTTAATATGTCGCTGTCTGAGCTTCAGCGGCGACGCCCCTTTCTGTGATTTTGTGAAAAAATCAGAAGCAACTGGGGCCTGCTTGTCATTTTCAAACATAATTGCTTAATCAAAACATGCAGAATGTGTTTGGGAGCGTTTGATTTAGTTGGGCTTCTTAGCTTTGTTTATCTTTGGTTGTTTTAGTTCCTCCGGTGCAGTTTTGCACCTTTATCTCCGTGGAGACAGCTGTGATCTCTCTAGGAGATGTTTCAGGGTAACCTTTCACCAGGATGACCCTAGTTCAACAGGACCTAAATTCCCACTTTATTACTGTACACAGGGTGAAATTAGCTCGAGTGGAAGGAAAAGGAAAGCAGCAGATAAGGTTACAGCTGGATCTGCCCTCACACGACCTGTTTAAATTAACACACAAGGAACAAAAGAGTGTAATGAAGCACATAATGCTCTGCACTGGACATCTCTGCAGTCTGTTATATTATTATTCTTTATCTTCTCTGCAGCCGTCAGCCAAGGCCGATTATTCTGTGTACACACTGTTAACAATTGCTTTTTAATCTGCATTAGTGAATTGACATAGTGACTGACTGGAACAGAGAGATTATTAGTTTATAGGCTCTGAAGTTGTCTCGCTGGGTTCACTTTTTTGTTTTGACTCAAAATAAAAACCAAAGTTCTGCTTCTCATGTCGCTGATTAATCATCACAAATAAAATTTACATATCTAACAGCTACTGTCACTCAAGCTTCAACGCTTGTTTTTGTCTTTTGACATCCAACTCAACAAATTAAAGCAAGTTGCAATGACCGTTGGAAATAACATGGGTCGATTGTTGTCTCCCTGCATTGATCCGGTTCTGGTTTGGTGAAGAGGTCGATCACCCAGGCACCTAGAAAGCAAACCTCATGGGTAACTTACCCTGCTGCTGGATGTAGTTTCTACGGTTGCCATGGACACAGAAGAGAGAGTCACGATGGTGTAAAGTGAAAAAAGGTCAGCTGTTACAAACATTAACAGAAGCAGCCAATCCAGCCTGCTGCAGCAGTCCAGATTCGAGCCATGCCTTTGAAATGAGCAGCAATTTGTATGCTAAGTCGGCTCTGGAGGTGGTTCTTACTGCCACAACGAGGGTAGTTTGTAATGAGTGCAAAATCACATTCAGTGGCCGACTTTTTTCTATTACTACTCTAATGCAAACGTGTTACACTGCATAGACTACATGTAACAAAAGCTATTCTTTATATTTAAAGAACGATCGTGCATTTCAGGTGATGTGTAGAGTTCAAATAATAAAATGAAGGGATTTTCCAACCAACTTGATGTTGTAATGAGGAAAAAGATGAGACAGGTTTTAATGAACACACAGTTTAAAGACAATCAGTATTCCTGATGGTACACTAATAAGTAAAGTAATCTAACATCAGTAAGTGCCATCATCTGTTGGTCCTGCAGTTACCCTGCAAAAGCAGCATAAGGAGTTTTGTGTTGGATGTGGGTAAGTGACTTAGTTCAGACGTAAAATCCATCTCCTACCTTTTTTTTAACAGCAGGTGAATTTGACATTATAATTTGAAATGAAACAACTCATAATTTGAGCCTCTGATATTCTTTTGCAGCCAACAGAAGGATAAGTGGTTAGGATCCATCAACAACAGGGTTTCCGAAGCACTGGACCAAGGGTCTGCAGCAGTCTAAATGTTTGGTACTGGGCTGCACTCCAACAATGAAAACTCCCTTTAAAAATCAGTTTGCTACATTTTTGTATACAATGGTCTGCAGAGATTTTTTCTATTGAACATGAATATTTTATATTACAGTGTGATGTCAACAGAAGCAGTACATTATTTATGCAGTATTCTGTTTTATGTTTATGTTTATTCATTTGGCAGACACTTTTATCCAAAGCGACTTACAATTCATAACCTATAGGGCATGTTGTGATCTGTGGAGGAAACCAGAGTACCCGGAGGAAACCCACGCATGCATGCATGGGGAGAACACGCAGAAAGGCCGCAGCCGAGTTTCGAACCTGCAGCTTTCGTGCTGCGAGGCAACAGTGTTAACCACTGCGTCACCATGCAGCCTTCCATTATGACCTTCTGTAAGGTCAGCTCTCACGCCGTGTTGGAATGCGCTGTTTGAAATTAATTGGTATAGTATGGTATGGTGGTATTTAAAGTACATGAGGAACTCCAAAAATGAGAACATGCTGCAAAAATTCATTTATTTCAATAATTCACGTTTAGACTGAGAGACCGTCTAAAGCAGGGGTATTCAATTCTGTGCCTGGAGGTCAGTATCCAGCACGCTTTAGAGGTTTCTCTGCTCCAACACACTTGATTCAGTGGCTGAATCACCTGTGCAGCAGCTCATCCGGCTCTGCAGAAGCCTGTTAATCACCTGCTGATTAAAATCAGGTCTGGTGAAACGGCGTTAAAACTAAATCCTGCTGGATTTTGGCCCTCCAGACCCAGAATTGAATACCCCTGATCTAAAGGCTCAGGAACCTTTTCAAGTTTTTTGGGTTTATTAGCTGAGTCTAGAATATTGAACCTTTTTACAGTAATTTAATTGTCTGAGGTTTTCATAAGCTGTAAGACATAATCATCACCACAACTATAACAAAAAGGAGGCTTGATGAAAGAGGCTTTACACTTAATGAGTCTATCTCATGTTTTAGTTTCATCATTTAAGTTGACTTAATGAAATAAATGGACTTTTGCACCATATTGTCATTTTTGAGTCATTAAATGATAAAGATTTTATGTAATTCACTTATTTGTATTTTGGTGGCATGTGAATACTTAAAACTAGCAAAATAATCTAATGTTAGCTAATTTTATGATTTCTAGCCCAACACTTGCTTACCTACTGGCAGATAGTTTTACTCAAAACAGGAACATTTGAATCAGATTTAAGAATATTCACTTTATTTTGAATTTTAGACTAGAAAGAAGATCAAATGTCTTAAACTTGGGCTTTTTAAAACTTTTTGCAGTGCACAAATGTGCCTTACATGTTTTTAATTTATTTGATTTAAAGGAGACATAACATGAAAAACCCACTTTTTTATCCATTAACACGGTGTGTTTCACATTTTAAGTGTCTAAGTGAGCAAAAAGGCTTATATTATTCACTGGAGTTGCTATTTAGATATTTAATAATTAAGTTTTGGGCATATTTGTCCACCCGTTCAGTTTTTCAAATTATCTATTACATCAGTAATTTATTTCGTCAGGATAACTACCAAATATGGTAATGGCCCTCAGCTAAACACAGAGCCAATCCGCCATTTTTTCTTCTCGCTAAGATGTTTTGTAGTCCTATTGGAAAAATGCAGAATGTCTGGTTATTTTAGCCACACACAGCTCAAAACTGTTCCTCGTTTTAAGGAAGGGTGGTGTGGCAGTATTTAAACCCAGGAGCTGATGACACTACTGCTAAAAAAACACAGAAGAAAAAGTAGTGTGTGTGTGTGTGTGTGTGTGTGTGTGTTTGTTTGTGTGTGTGTGTGTGCGTGCGCGCGCGCGCGCGTGGTTCGTTCGTTCGTATGTACAGTCTATGGTTCGTTCGTGTCTCCCAGGCTAGTAAGTACTGAGGGCTTCATCTATCTAAAAGGAGTCATTTCCATCTTAATGTGGCAGCACCGGGACACAGCAGCAGAGCGGTAAGCTTCATATAACTCTAAAATGTCGACAAACTTTACTTTAGATTTACGGGCATTAGCAGCACTAAAGCGTTAGCATCCGGCTTGCTATCGCTAGCACAGTATGCTAGTAAAGTTAGCACCCAGATTAATGCGGATTTGGCTGATTTTCGTGGAATAAAACGTGATTTCTGATCAACTCCTTCTTTTACACCAGATGATAACCTTCCACTGATTGTAGCAGCAGA
>SSNQ01034307.1:160513-173909 GCA_006942095.1 Nothobranchius kuhntae | reverse complement strand
GGGGGGGGGGGGGGGGGGGGCGAAGATCTATATCATCAAAAGAAGTTCCAGGAGAGGGGACGAGTCAAAGACCCCACCTGACATATACAGTCATACACAAACACAGTCACACACTCCCTCCCTCATGCTCACACATGCACATACAACCCAAGACTTACAAAAATGCACGCCGGACACTCACTCATGCTCCCAATACACACCCTATTCACTCATTCTAGATGCAGAAAAGGCTTTTGATAGAGTTAACTGGAAGTTCTTATTTGCAACTTTACATAAATTTGGCTTTGGGAACTTCTTCATAAACTGGCTACAAACATTATACAGTTCGCCAACTGCACGTGTCAGGACGAACGACCAAATATCAGCTAGCTTCTGTCTTCAGAGGGGGACCAGGCAGGGGTGCCCACTCTCCCCCTCGCTGTTTGCTATCTTTATCGAACCACTAGCGGCAGCAATTAGGCCCTCCATGTGCTCACCAGAGTTAGTCTGATTGCCATTAGATACCGAGATGAGATCCTCAGACCCCTTGTGAATCCAAGGTGGCACGGTTGGCCCTATGGGTTCGCCCTTATTCTAGGCCTCATGTGGCTAGAGTGTGTCAGCAGTTCCTGCAAGATGAAAGCATTGATGCTATGGATCGACCCGCCCGTTTCCCCAGACCTGAGTCAAATTGAGCACATCTGGGACATCGTGTCTCACTTCATCTACCAATACGAAGTTGCACCACAGACTGTCCAGGAGGATGCTTTAGTCCAGGTCTGGGAGGAGATTTTTCAGGAGACCATCCGCCACCTCATCAAGAGCATGCCCAGACATTGTAGGGAGGTAGATGGAAGCCACACACACTACTGTGCCTCATTTCGACTTGTTTAAGGACATTACATCAAAGTTGGATCAGCTGTAATGGTTTTTCACTTTAATTTTGAGTTTGACTCAAAATCCAGACCTCCATCGGTTGATAAATTTGATTTCCATTGATAATTGTTGTGTGAATTCTTGTGAGCACATTCAACTATGTAAAGAACAAAATATTTAACAAGAATATTTCATTCATTCCAATCTAGGATGTCTTATTTTTGTGTTCCTTTTATATATTTCAACAGTGTACACTGTATGTCCAGTTGTTTGAAACAATTTAATTTTGGGGCGATGGTGGCACAGGAGTCAAGTGCTCGCCCCGTAATCGGAAGGTCGCAGGTTCGAGCCCCGCTCAGTCTGTCGCTGTGTCCTTGGGCAAGACACACAACCCCCCTTGCCTGCTGGTGGTTGTCGGAGGAACCGGTGGCCCCAGTGCTCGGCAGCCTCGCCTCTGTCAGTGCGCCCTAGGGCAGCTGTGGCTACACCGTAGCTCATCCCCTCCAGTGTGTGAATGTGTGTGTGAATGGGTGAACGACTGATTGACACTAGTCAGTGACTTGATGCAATTTGCTGGGTTCCTTATATAGGAAACATTTCTTTCTGATTGGCTTAATGAACTGACCTGTATTGGAATGTTTATTATTGAAGTGCCTTGGGATGACTCTTGTCGTGATTTGGCGCTTTATAAATGAAATGGAATAGAATTGAATCGATTGTGTTGTAAAGCACCTTGGGGGATTCTAGGACTCTAGAAGGTGCTACATCAACTACAGGCCATTTACCATTTACCAATTTAAAGTTTTATTTTATTTAATAGTAAGTACATTATTTAATATTTTGCACCCCTGCTCATTCATATACATGTCTTTAGACTGATGATTATGCTACATTACAGCTCCTGTGGTATTTAAACTAACAAAACTAGGAACATTATTCATGACCTACAGCATGACTGTGCTTTAAGTGGGGTTATTTAAGGAGAAGCTTTCATGAGCTTTTAATGAAGCTGTGATTATATGCAAAAAAAAAAAGATAAATAAATCCCCATTTCTTGTTTTGTACCCTCATATTTCTCAGCAAACATGCTTAAACTTCATTTTCATTTTGTTTGTTCTTCATTACAAGCTTTGCCCTTTCAGCAGGCACATGAGTGTCGCTGGAGGAATGCTTACCCCTAAATCATTTAGCACTTTTTATGGATCAATGATGCCTCCCAAGTTTGGAGGAACGACGTGCATTGGATTGATGCTTCCCAAAGCAACACTCTGGGTAAATATATCTGCATTCACTGAACTGCCCTGCTCAATCACAGCACCACATAGATAGCCTGCTCCCAGAGGGAGATACTGGCAGGCTCTGGAAGGCATCTCACTGACTAATAAAGTGCCCTTATCTGTGTATGTCCTAATGGCATCATGCTTGCAGAGATTTTTATGTTTAGAAAAAAAAAGAAGATAATGTTCAAAGTGTTTTCTTCCCCACATGACTTAATTAGTGATAATTAAGCCAAAGCAGATAATGTTTTCAAACTTCTCTTGGTTCTTAAGTTATTCTGTAAGGTTCACTGTGACTGGAAAGTTAAACAAAATGTCTTGCTTTGTGTTTGAATCATCTGGAATCTTTTATCTTCATCATTTGAAGTGTGTCTGTAAATCAGTTGCAACACTGTGGCATGTCTTTGAACAGATCAGGTACAGACTTAATCTAATTTGTCGTTTTCGATTGAAAGGAAACACTCATGGTCACACACCTTATGGCTCTGTGGCCAAGATGCAGTGGGCACAGGTTTTCAGTACATCGTAGGACCACATAGCGGTACACGCTTTCGCACACTGTGTTTGTCATCGATGGACTTTGGGGTGCCCCAGGGTTCAGTTCTGGGTCTGTTGCTATTCTAATCATGCTACCACTAGGCTGTGTTTTGAAGAAATTATGGGATCTCGTTTCATACCAGTGCAGATGACCTGCAGATCTACAGTGTATCAATACCAGTGAATAATGGCACTCTCTTTCAGAATTTGTTAGACTGCCTTAAAGATGAGCAGGCATGGTTTGACACCAAATTCCTCAAACTGAACCAAAAAGGAAGACTTAGATCATTGTCTTTGGGTCATCTACTGCACTGCTTGCCCTAAAAGCCACCTTGGAGATCTTTCCGCCATGTCATCCAACAGTTTGGTTGTTTTTGACTCAGGTCTCACCTTTACAGATCAGATCAGTGCGGTGGTGAAGGCAGCTTCTTCCAACTGAGGGTACTCCGTAGGATTAAGGCCCATGTTCCTCATTCATCTGTATCACCCTACCTGCACTCTTCACTCTGTCCACTCAAATCTTCTGCACATTCCAAGATCCAACCTCAAGACCATGGGAGATCGTGCCTTCAGTGTCGCTGCCCCTCAACTATGGAATTCATTACCTGTCACCTTGAGGGCTCCCCAATCCACTGCATGTTTTAAGAGACATCTTAAGACAATTCATTTTAGTAAAGCTTTTAATACCTAACTGGTACTTAGTGATTGTCTTTACTTCTTCATTATTTATTTATTTTTTGTTATTTTTTTCTTTACTGTTGCCCTTGAGATCTTTTGATACAAAGGGCATTATAATATCGCCTCTCATCTCCACCAGTGTATGAATGTGTGTGTGAATGGATGAATGATACACTGTAGTGTAAAGCGCTTTGGAGTCCTTACTCTGAGAGGCGCTATACAAGTGCAGGTCATTATCATAAATAAAAAGCATTATTATTATTATTGTTATTATTATTATGATGATGATTATTATTATGATGATGATTATTATTATATTTGACCTATTTACAACTTTTATACATATAATGATCTCACGGCTGGACTACTGCAATGCTTTATACATTGGCTTGCCAAAGTCTGCTTTAGGCCACTAATAGAACGTCCAGAATGCTGCAGCTCGCCTTCTTACCACTACTGCACACTGGAAGCATCAGCGGCATGGAACAACAGCGGAGCATCACTGCTTCAAATAGAAGCCATTAGAGCCTATGAGTGTGATTCAAACAAGCCACGACGCGGCAATTTTCAAACACGTCCCAGACAACAATTTCTGCAGTTAACATAGGGCCAGACAGGAAATCACAAATGGTTTTAGTGTAAAATCCTTGGTAATTTTCAAAATAAATGTCCATTGCAACGATGTAATTTCATATCTATTTGGATTATATCAACACAAGTGACCTAATTGCTTATTTATTCCCTGCATCATTCCAAAAGTGCATCAGTGTTTTTATGGTTTTAATCCTGGAAGTGGAGAGGAACAACATAATATATGACATCAAACAGCAATGTCAAACACGATTACCTAATTTGTTTTATCAGAATGAGAAATTGGAGGTGTGGCAAAAGAGCATGTAAAGGCAGTAATATGTTTATGAGTTGGCAGCCCTGCTTTACTTGCTCTATGGCTGGTGGCTAATATAAAGGCTAACAGTTGGCTAGTGGTTAGCCTTTTCAGTAAGCTGACAGTCAATATAAAGCACACAAAGAATATTTTTGCTTCTATGTTGGAATCATGGAGAAGCCTGGCTGTAAAAGTAACAAAGTTATGTCTTTGGAGATAAAAGAGCTAAAACCAGAGTGAACATATGTGAGGTCTACACTAGTTTGAGGGAGCTAAAGGAGACTACAAAATCCCAGACTGATGGTGACCTGGCTTTGTTGCTACTGGGCTTGTAGGTAAAGTATTTTTGTTGTTCAACAGTGTGGGTCGTTTTACTTCATGGCATGTTTAGTATAAATTGGCTTGCGTTAGCATTAGCTCCTTGTTAGAACTAGCTACAGCAGGCAGCGGCGGGTTATTTACAACAGTTGTAATTCCACTTTATAGGATGGAGAAATGGGAAACTTATCAAGTGCTGCTTTAATCTCATAAGCATGTTTTTGTCTGTGAGAAGAAACTGGAGAACCTGAAGAAACCACCACACATGCATAAGGAGAACATGCTAACTCCAATAAGAAAGACCAACGCCAAAATATGAACCTGTGACCTTCTCACTGCAAGGCTTAAAAACAAAACAATAAGGGAAAATCAGATTTTACTTTAGTATCAAGTGAGCTGCATTTGATATGAGATTGTTTAGATTAGATGACCTCTAGGCATCAGTGTACATCCTCTGCTGTCATTTCTGGGGTAATCAATAGGCCTACAAAATGCTTTTATGTTTTAATGCATTCATTTATTTCAAGGTGGCTGCCAGAAAGATGCAATTCCATCTGTTTTAAATCAGTACCGACCATGAACATAGCTTTAGATGGTGTTTAAATAAATCAGACAAGAGAAAGATGGTATTATTATAAACACAGCGATTCTTGAAATCAATCATAATCCGACGGATGTTTTGTCCCCAAAATTTTATTCTTGCTTTTAGCCGTTGTCTGGTTATAAACAGGAATATTCAAGTCTAACAGAGTGCAACTTTGAATTTCAACTGATCTAAAGTTTCTTTATACTTTTCCTGGAAGGGCACTGCCTACTTTTGTCAGCTTCTCAAATGAATTTAGCTTAACTTAGCTTTTTTTTTGAATTCATTGAATTTTAAAGTAAAAAGTTGATCCTTGAAGTCTCTGCAGTATAAAAATTGGCATGTCCATTTGCAATGCCTCCACTGCAAATGCTTAAAGGGATTTCTCAGCTATTAAGAAGTGAGTTTCTGTGTAAAAGTAATTAATATTTATTGTGTTAGTCAATGTAGATTTCTTCTTTGGAGGCACTTTTTTTTTAGCTTTTTTTGTTGTCTTTTTTTTTTAGAAATAGTTTTTAGGACTCATGAATCAGCAGTTAGTCCATGAGCCTCATACGAAAATGTGTTAGTGCTACCATCTTAAAACCACTCCAACCTCCAAAGGTTCCTAGATTATAAACCTTCACCTCCATTGGGCTTACATTAAATACATTTGTTACATCAAAGTATCTGGTAAATATTACTAGCAGCAACAAATGCAGCACTTTCTGGGGTTAAACATCTCTGGAATTTCTCAACATTTCTGCCAAACGGCTGTTACATGCAAAACAGATGGAGGTGTAAAGGGTTCAGAAACACTGTCTGCTTCACTCGCTGTGGGATTTTAGGGATTGGAGCTATTCAAGATGAAAAACTTTGCACATGGGGCCACATGAACATTTTAAAATGAAATGATTGAAAATCTCAAGATGAGGGTTTAAAAAAACTCCAGCAACTGCCATCTTAATACATTTTATGAAATAATATTTGTGTGAACAGTGAAAGTTTGGAAATAGGAGCTTTTGAAAGTGGCAGTGTGTAGTTTCCTGCTGCTAGGGGGCAGTACATAGATTTCAGGGTATAGTTTTACATCATATTGCCATGCCTGTCCCTAGTTTAATAAACATTACAGTAAATGTTGCTACCTGTGGGGCACAAAGTATGCAAACTTGGCGTGACTCCTCAGACCCTGATGGTCCTTCAGGTAATTCCATCGAGAGAACGCAAATCTGATTGTAGTTTTCTAGCGCCGTAGTTTCTGGATCTGCTCTGGATCCTGCACCACCCGATGATGTCATCATACTACAGCAATACAGCTCTGCCAAAATATCTTGCATCTCTTTTTTTTAACCAGCTCAGTGGTCTAGTGGTAGAGTGTCCATCCTGAGACTCGGAGATCAGTGTTCGATTCCTGGTCGGGTCATACCAAGGACTTAGGAAAAAATGGAACCCAATACCTCCCTGCTGGACACTCAGCATTAAGGGGTTGGATTGGGGGTTAAACCACCAAATCGTTCCTGAGCGCGGCTGGGTCTGCAGCTCACCGCTGGGGATGGGTCAAATGCGGAGAACAAATTTCGCACACACATCAGTGTGTGTGACAACCGATGGGACTTTAACACAAATTTTGGAAAGAGTTTAGCAGTTTTATTATTAAATGTGTTTCTTGCTATCTAAATGTTTTTGAACGTGGTAACATAACTTCCGTAACGTCCAGCCAGTCATCTACTATGACGTCACTGAAGGGTGCAGAACCTCAAGCCGGCCAGAAGGAAACATGGCGTCCACCATGGAGTCCTCCAAAGACGCTAGACCCAAGCTCTGTGTACGTTAGACCCGGTTTTTATGGTTAAAAGCTGCCAATAATTTTCAATGACTGGATATCATTTCATTCACTTTCAGCAACATTTCAATGGATATTTCCAGAGAGAAAAGGTAAAAATATACATTGTCTCTTTAAAACAGCATCAACAATGAATTTTCAATCTTGAAAAACAAAATAACCCAAATGATGCTATTTGCAACTGTTACAGCGATTTTTACATCTACACAAAAACACTTTTTAAAATGCCCAGAATATCATTTTGAGTGACCACCTGCGTGACTGACAAGATTTTGTTGAATTAGAATAATTCTCCATGTTGTGAAGATGGTTTTAATGTCCAGCATGTATCAAACCTGTTAGACCAGCTGACGGTTGTTTTTCCAGAAATCCAACAGATAATGAGCAGAATTAGTATTCACTCTGAGTCAGCTGATGCAGACTGCTGTAGAAATATTTACTCCTAAGTACCTTAAGTCTGCCATGCATATTAGTGTGCCAAGCAGCAGTGTGTGAGTGTGAGAGAACGACGTAGACATCATGCTGCTGCCCTGCAGCTTGTGAAAACCAAAAGTAAAATCAGAGCAATGCAGTGTTTCCCACTCTGTATATTAAATTATTTCTGACAGGGTGAAGACCACTCAAAGCATTTTCTATATGCACCTGATTATGGAAATCTTATTGTTACATCACTTTATTTCCACAACAGACAAGAAGAATGTGGTCTCATTTTTCTCTTTGTTAACAAACTTGTTGATTTTGTGAATCCTCGTACAGGAAGATTATGAGGAATCAGAAAACTGCAGACTTAACATCCTCCAAAACTTCTGGGACGAATTAAAGCAACTCTAAAGAGTTCTTAACACTTTAAGCTATTGCTTTCAAACAGGTTTTGGTGATTCTTGAGCCATAAACCTGAGCAACTTCCCACAGGACAGCAGTCTTCTGGCCAGAAAATGCAACTGAACAACTTTGGTGGTTTGGGTCGGCACAAGTGAAAGGTTTCTACATGCTTTATGGCTTTAGTGAGACTGTAGCTCATATAATGGGTAGGAGTTAGCTTTTTCAGTTAGTTTTATGTCAATAAAAAAGCACAAGATGATGTAAAGGTTTGCTTTTTGTTGGTATCATGGAGGAACCTGGAAGTAAAATTAAGAGAGTCATGTCTTTGGAGGCAAAGCAAACAAAGTGAACATCGACGTGGCCTGCTGTCGGTGGTTTCAATTTCAAACCATCAAGCCAACAAAGTAGAAACAAAGTCCTGCACTTTTTCTGAACTGCCAATAATCACACATTCATAAAAACACGCAGAATTACAACAAATTCTCTGTAGACATTTTGAAATGTAAATACTAACCCTCCGCCCTACTGGTTAAAAGAGGAATTACAATTGTTGTAAACAACCCTGCCGTAGACTGCTGTAGCTAACGCTGACCTGAGCCACAAAAACAAAATCAAACAATCAGTGATGAACAAGATGCATCAGCATCAGATCACCATCAGCCCGTGATTTTGTAGCCTCCTTTGGCTTCCTCAAACTAGTGTAGGCCGCTCCAATGTTCACTCTGGTTTTAGCTCAAAAACATTACTCTTTTAATTTTACTTCCAGGCTCTGCCATGATGCCAACAGAAAAAGCAAACTTCTTATTTGTCTCTTTCTTGTGCTTTTTACTGACAATCGGTGAACTGGCAATGCTAAACGCTAGCAGCTAACAGCCAAGTTTCTAATCCAACAATCACTGAGATCAATGTTAAAGCTGTGGTTAAAAGTGAAAAAAATATCAATTGTTACTTTAGGCCTTTGTGAAATGAAAATTTAAAATAAGTCATCATATCATCTGCCTCAAGTAGTTTAAATATTTAAAGAAGTGATTCATTTACTGTTTCCTTTGGGAAAATTTTGAGTTTCTCCCTTGGGATTGTGCTTACTAATATCACAAATTAACTGTAAAATGAAGCAACTGGTAGCCAAATACAAGCTTCCCGATGAGACACCAAGGCAAATTTCTGCTTTAATTTATTTTTTAATTGTTGTACAATGGTTTACCAAAAGCTGGGAGACAGAAACCAGCAGCAGAATAACAAATCAGCTGATTGAGTTTCAAATAGAACAGCTATTTGGTCTTTTGTTAAAATGAGACATACAGGGAACATATTACTCACTACGACGCTGCTCTGCTTCACTAGATTCCTGTCGACAGTCATCTCTGCTGCTTTGCATTCACACAAAGGTATTTAGTGTGATTCATAGGAAAAACAACGCTGCCAGTGTAAAAGACTGAGCCTGAAATGCATGACACAAGATTAAAGCACCCTCCTCCCAGCTGCCCAAACAGACAGAGTCTTCAGTACACAAACAGACACACACACACACACGTGCACACAATCGCACCAGGGCTTTGGATAAAAACTAATAAAAAGCTTGGCAGAAGAGGAATGTTCTAAACCGCGTCTTGAAAGCGATAAGATTAGGGGCACATAGTAGGTCATCTGGCATGCTGTTGTTGCGCAGTTTCGGGGGCAGAGTGACTAAAAGCAGCTTCACCAGATTTTGATTCCATTCTTGGAGCGGTAAAAATCCCCCCACTAGATGATCAGAGCAGTTTGCTGGTGATAAAATAAGTAAGCAAGTGAGAAATGTATTATGGAGCCTGCTCGTTTCATAAAAGAGAGGTGCACTTTTAGACGTACATTTCTGAGGGATTAAAGGGAGTCAGTGTAAAGGCCAAAGCCCAGGAGTGATGAGCTTAGTTCCTCACGAGGCAGCCTGCTCTGCACACGTTCTGTCTATGGAAGGAAAACAAGAAAGGGGGAATTTAATTTCATTTTCATAAGAAATAGGACTGAATATAAATAAATGGTGTGAAATTCAAGCTAGCAGCACTTTCAGGATTTTCTTGATATCAGTGTTATTTTTGAATTTTATTCAAACCTTCCAACAGATTATAGTCTGGAGCATCTTGACTGTCGTGTCCTGATGGAAAGGTAAACCTAGAACAGGTGTCAATTCGTTGCACCTATACTCTCAGGGAAAAACTTCAGAAGTTCTCCCCACACCACGCTGGCTGAGCAGCCTTTGATTGAAGCCAAAGTGTGAAGGACCACTTCTTCCTTGAGGGACCTTGAGGCAGTTTTCTGCTGTCAGAGACGGGTGGAGGAGTCAAAAGAAGACTGATTTATAAGAGACTACAATTAAGTTACTGCCCAAAGAAGCAGAGTAGAGTAAATGGAGCACTGAGTCTGTTCAGCTACGGCCTGTCTGAGATTTTGCGTTGACTGCTGTTCTCAAGTTAGCGTCTGCATGAACACAAAAAAATCAAAATAAAACCTTAAGGTTTATAAAATAGCATTTAGCAGTTAATCCGTCCGTTATTTAAACTGCTTCATAGGTTCACAGGAAACTGGTGCCCAAATTCAGCAGCCATAAAGTGAGAGATGGGGGGGGTCTCCAGTCCACAGGGCTAATCTCTGTTCAAATATAAAGACCAAGTTCACTTGACAAGTGGTCTTTAATACAAATTAACACCTTGTGAGTTGATCTATATGGGAAGAAAAGCTCTGGTGCTCCTGTTTCAGGAACTAGAAGTGAGCAAGAGAAGAAGTGGGCAGAAAACGGCAGGCTCTTTTATCTCCACAAGTAACACAAGCCTGAATGAACTCTGTCATGTTGTGGAGTTGCTAATGCTAATGTTAGCTTCTACTAGTCGAGTCGCGCTATGCTGCTTCCTGGATGCTGAATCATTCGTGAGCCAAGATGGGTGACGCCATGACTGCTGTTGGTGGCTAATGCAGGAAATAGGGGTCGAAGACAATTATCACGTTTAGCCTGAATGTGAAACTCAGAGTGACTGATCATATTTTAAAAATAATACGTCAGTAAACTTGCTCTTCAAGTCATTCTAATAGTTATCTTTGCAAGTTAAGATATTAATTATGAATAACTTTTCTACAAAACACAGTTTAAAAGATCTGAACTGCTAATTAAAACAGTGTGATGTCTGCTTCTTGAGGGCAAATCTAAATCATGCACGATGCATGCTTTAGATTAGAATCAAACCTCATGGAGGTTAACAGGCGTCTGCAGAGCTCGAAGACCAGCTGAACAGGTAATTCGGTAACTCGGTCAGGTGCGTTGGAGGTGAAAACTAACAACTCAAACCAGCAGGAAAATGACCCTCAAAGGTTCAGAATTGATGCATAAAGACACAAAAGAGTAAATCTAACTATACCAGACAAAAGCTTGCAAATTCATTAATTTATTTGTTTTAATTTGTTAATTTTGTATTTGAAACGGAATGAACCAAGAATTTTTCCCTTCTTTAAATTATGTAGAATCATATGTGCAGTTTTTATGGGAATTAAATGGTTTCCTTTGAAAATTCCTTTTTATTGTTACATTCCCAATTGCACAGTAGGTTAACTGAAATCTTTCAGAAGAATGTGCAGCACACGTTTCTGTGTTCTCTGTGTTGACTGATAAACACACAAGAAAGTGTTTTAAAGACGTGGAACAGAGAAAAACATTTTGTGATGATTATTTCTGCGTTTTTTATGCAGTCTGAACATGAAAATAGTCTCCTACAGCTATCTGCTACATTAGCTTCTGATAGAAAATAGATGGTGAAACTCTAGGATTTGAAAAGCCTGACAGATCACAGTGAGTGTGTTTACATGCAGCCAGTAACCCTTTTAAAACCCGAATATTCACAATAACCCGGTTCCGTACGGCCATGTAAACACCGCCAAAAACCCGGATATGCTCATAACCGGGTTTTAAAAACCCGGTTACTACACCTGGGGTAACCCTTTTCTAACCCAAATGTTTGGTCGTGTAAACGCATATCGGGATATCCCCATCAAAGCGTGTGTTCTGCGCATGCTCTGTTCGCAAGGAATCTTGGTCTTTTGAGTAGCGAGACGTCTTGTATGCGCCAGAACACCGGAAGTAAACAACAAGTTGGGAGCAATATGGCGATTCGCGGCACAGCACCACACTTTTGGAGTGACAAGGAAACCTGTCTTCACCGGTCTGGTGAAAAGTATGAACATTATGTCTTTTGTTGACGGCCGAAAGTACAGAGACAGCGAAATATGACGCGTATTGCATCTTGACGTAGTCCATACGTCCTGACGCTGCCCTAACGTCTGCATTTAAATCAGGTTATGCAAGTTAGGGGTAACTCTTTCTATTTATGCTTGTAAACGGGTTATTCTGATCAACTCAGAAACCCAAATACCGACCTTAACCCGATCATAACCCGGATATCGGCTGCATGTAAACGTAGTCAGTGTCACCTAACATTCACAGATTCACCCATGCTGACTCGCAAAGGGGAAGGCTGTTGTTGTTTTAGTATCCAGGAGAGAGCAGAGCATATTTTGGCTAGTAGAAGCTAACTGTTAGCATTGGCATCTCCACAACACAGGGCTGCGCAGTGCCGCAGTGGTTAGAGCTGCTGCCTTGCGGCAAGAAGGTCCTGGGTTCGCTTCCCAGCCTGGGATCTTTCTGCATGGAGTTTGCATGTTCTCCCTGTGCATGCGTGGGTTCTCTCCGGGTACTCCGGCTTCCTCCCACAGTCCAAAAACATGACTGTTAGGTTGGTTGGTCTGTCTAAATTGTCCCTAGGTGTGAGTGTGTGTGTGCATGATTGTTTGTCCTGTGTGTCTCTGCGTTGCCCTGCGATGGACTGGCAACCTGTCCAGGGTGTACCCCGCCTGATTGCCCGTTGACCGCTGGAGATAGGCACCAGCCCCCCCGTGACCCCACGTGGACAAGCGGGTTCAGAAGATGGATGGATGGATGGATGGATCTCCACAACACAGCAGAACTCCTCCGGACTTGAGTTATTTGTGGAGATGAAACATCAACATTGCAAAGGAAACAATGTCAGTGGTAGAGTCGTGTTGCTGTTATCCAATCAGAGGTGAGATGTCCAAATATCAGGAAATAACTCCAAACTCCATATCCTGTCATCTGAAACTCGAATCTGATGTGGCTCACTTCTTGTTCCTGAAACAGACACACAAGAGCTTTCCAAGGCGTTCATTCCTACTGGAGACCACTGCTAAAGTACTGCTTAAACAAGTGAACGACACATTTAATTAACTCTCTAACCTTTTCCCCTCTTTTTTCTGGTACTCTTACCACAAGTGCTCCTGAAAGGTCTCCAAATCCTTTGCTACTAAAGCCAAGTTGCAAACTCTTCTTGTGCTACAGCAGTCTACAGTCAACTAATGCATAGTAATATACACACACTCATAAGAAAGTCATGTTTCTGTCTCATCAAAGCGACGAGGAAGTGCTGATTCTGCTGTAAACGAAGAGGGAGGAGTTTAACGGTAAGTGATAAAATATAAATCATGTTAAGCTTTAGCTTTCCCATTCCCAATGTCAGCCGCAGCTGTTTTACCAGACATTACTGCCTCTAACAGAGAAGGACATCAGCACCTCGACACTCTAG
>SSNQ01034307.1:117168-152783 GCA_006942095.1 Nothobranchius kuhntae | reverse complement strand
TGGGTTATCTTGCAACCATCTTGGTATATATTGCAGCCTGTTGGCTAAGAAATAATAATAAAAGTTGGGTAAATCCAGTCCTCCTCTGTCTTTGGTCTTCTGAAGCGTTTTTAAGCTAATTCGTGGAGGTTTATCCTGCCAAAGGAATTTAGTAATTGAGGAGTCCAGAGATTTAAACCAGTCAGCTGGTGGTTTGTTTGGGATAATTGAAAATAAGTAATTTATTCTGGGTAAGACCATCATTTTAATTGTAGCAAATCTCCCCATGAGTGATATTGGTAAGGATTTCCATCTTGCAAGATCATCTTCCACTTTCCTTAAAAGTGGGATGTAGTTTAGTTTGGTTAGATCTGCTAACTTGGGAGAGATATTAATTCCCAGGTATGTGATATTCCCTGACTCCAATTGTGTATTAAGCAAATTGACAAATGAGAAATTAATTGGTAGAACTGTGGATTTTAACCAGTTTATAGAGTAATCTGAAACTCTTGAAAAAGAGTTTATCAGTTCTATTGCTTGGGAGAGAGATGATTGAGAATTTTGGAGAAAGAGTAAAACATCATCTGCATAAAGACTGATCTTATGTTCTATTTTCTTACACTTTATCCCTTTAATATCTGTTGTTTGCCTAATTGCTGCTGCTAGTGGTTCGATAAAGATAGCAAATTGTGAGGGGGAGAGTGGGCATCCCTGCCTGGTCCCCCTCTGAAGACAGAAGCTAGCTGATATTTGGTCGTTCGTCCTGACACTTGCTGTTGGTGAACTGTATAATGTTTGTAGCCAGTTTATGAAGAAGTTCCCAAAACCAAATTTATGTAAAGTTGCAAATAAGAACTTACAGTTAACTCTATCAAAAGCTTTTTCTGCATCTAGAGATAATATACTAGTTTCTATGTTTCTACTGTAAGAGAAATCTATCAAATTAAGTAATCTACGTGAGTTTGTGGATGACTGTCTGCCCTTAATGAAACCAGTTTGGTCAGGGTGTATTATGAAGGGGGTTACCTTCTCTAATCTTTTGGCCAGGGCTTTACAAATTATTTTGAGATCAACATTAATAAGAGAAATTGGGCGATAGCTGGTTGGAAATGCTGGGTCTTTGCCTGGTTTCACAAATCAGTCTAAATGTGTGATAGTGAGCACATGTGCTTTGCTGAGATAATCCATCCCACCTCACAGGTGTGGCACATCAAGATGCTGATCCGACATCAAGAGTAGTGCACAGGTGTGCCTTCTACTGCCCACAATAAAAGGCCACCCTGGAATGTGCAGTTTTGTCTCACAGCAAAATGCCACATATGCCTCAAGCATTGAGGGAGCGTGCAATTGGCATGCTGACAGCAGGAATGTCATCCAGATCTGTTGCTCGTGCATTGAATGTTCATTTCTCCACCAGAAGCCATCTCCAAAGGCGTTTTAGAGAATATTGCAGTGCATCCAACCGGCCTCACAACCGCAGACGATGTGTAACCACACCAGCCCAGGACCTCCACATCCAGCAGGTTCACCTCCAAGATTGTCTGAGACCAGCCACTCAGACAGCTGCTGAAACAGTTGGTTTGCATAACCAAACAATTTCTGCACAAACTGTCAGAAACCATCTCAGGGAAGATCAACTGCATGCTCGTCATTTTCATCAGGGTCTTGACCTGACTCCAGCTTGTCGCCGTAACAGACCTGAGTGGGCAAATGCTCACATTTGATAGCGTCTGGCACGTTGGAGAGGTGTTCTCTTCACGGATGAATCTCGGTTTACATTGTTCAGGGCAGATGGCAGACAGCGTGTGTGGCGACATGTGGGTGAGCGCTTTGCTGATAGCAATGTTGTGGATCGAGTGGCCCATGGTGGTGGTGGGGTCATGGTATGGGCAGGCATCTGTTATGGATGAAGAACACAGGTGCATTTTAGTGATGGTACTTTGAATGCAAAGAGATACCGTGATGAGATCCTGAGGCCCATTGTTGTGCCGTACATCCATGAACATCATCTCATGTTTCAGCAAGATAATGCACGGCCCCATGTTGCAAGGATCTGTACACAATTCTTTCCAGGGACACACTCTTCCAATCTTTGTTCCATCTTTTCTAACCCTTCTGTGATTTCATTCAGCCTTTGCCACACTTAATTGAGGTCTGTAGAGTCTGATCTTGCAGTGATCTTGCTCATACATCCACTCCTGTGAAGACTGACAGCTGGCCTAAATGCTGAAGTCCCAGTGGTTTGGACATGACCTTCAACCCTTCTCAGACTGATGGACAGCAAATGTTGTTTCTCTAAGGTCATCGCTGATGTCCCTTCTCCTTGGTGTTGAGTTAACACACGTGTGCATGCTCCAGACCAGAAAACTGACAAAACAATGTTTGTATTTGTGTTTGACAGAAAGGGAAAGACGAGGGTTGAGTTGAGGATAATAACCTAAACTTCTGTTGTTTCCCATTAAAGCCTCTGTGACATGACCAGTGGTTACATGTTACGTAAGGCTTCCTCAAGCAGAAAAACACTCTGTTAAGAGGCTTATTTGCACCTGTATGTGATCACACTTAGGGCTCAGACAAACATACCTCCCACCATGGTAGAATGTTGCATTACCATCTACTAAAGTGGTTTATTTTTATTCTCTCGAGCATGCTTTATAATTTAATTGTGGTTGCCGCCGCAAAACTTCCGCGCATAGCAAGGTGAGAGACTATTCCCACACATAAAATTTCAAGACTGGAGGCAAAAACAGCGATGCGGTCGCTGTGACTGTTTGTGTGCTGTATTATTGGATGGCACATCAAACGGGAAAAGTGAAGAACAATTTCACTTTCATTTTTGGTGAGATGGCAGCCTGCTTTTAAGTAGTTCATGAGATAATTGTGTAACGAGGTAAGCAGGGCAACAGAGATGATATAATCTTTGAATACGACAAGCGAATTGAAGGTAGACAACACGATTTGAACTGGCCAGGAAGAAGCATGCAAATGACTCAGAGCATGATGGTGACTGCATGTTTTCAGCAATTTGCCAAAAGTCAGGTTGCATTTTTCTTAGAAGTGCATCAGAGAAGTCTTTTTAAAAAGTTGCGTCTTTGATCAGTCTAAAAAGCTGAACTCGACTTCAGCAACTTAACAAGGCATTTCTGTGTTTGCATTGGACAAATGGAATATTGTATCATGCTGACAGAAAAAGTAGACAACACAAGTTGTCGTGCGGCAGCAGAGACATGCTGGCATCTATCTAGGAAATATATGTGCGGTTTGCATAAACAGGACATGTATAAAATCCAGTGTAAAGCTGCCGCATGTCAGGAAAACTCAGTCAATCCTCTGGTGTAAGTGATCTGTTCCATATTAATGGCTGCCGCTTCTCGCCTGGGCCACTTCCTGCCAGCTGCCGGTCTACTTAGCAATTAAATTATTCCATTTGTGTTGAAGAAGTGCTTGAGTAGGAGACTGGAGAAGCGACATCTTCTGACAGTGCCACGTTTGAAGTTGCCGGATACATTTAAAGAATTATGAAACTAAAGGGATGAAAACATGATACATATGCTCAATACATTTTGAAAACAATGCTGTGCGCGCCTGATCTGTGACCCTTCAATGATCTGCGATGATATTTCAGTTAAACAGATCATTAAAACGGAATCAGAACGTGAAACACAACTCTCCGTGCCCAGCTGCTGCACCTTTTTAAGATAAACGATGGTTGTCTTTGTTGTTTGGCTCTGAAATGCTAGAGGCTGCTCGTCTTGAGTCTCCAAAGCCCACAGTTATTTTTCAGCTAAAATAAAAGGATTACTGAGAAGCATCTGCTGTGACACTGCTGGAGGTGGTAAAAGTGAATACGTGTGTTTATAGAAACTGCTCTGACCCATAATACCTCCAAAGGTGTCCTATAATGCCACACGCCAAAATGTTAGCATAACTTCCTGTAGGTAAAGGCTGTTTTATTTCCGGATAAATGCTAAATCTCTTCCAGAGCATTATATTTTGTCCATTAGTGGTTTGAAACACACTCTGACACATAAGCTGTGTTTCCTCTATAGGAGTTCTGGGAAATTTCTGGGAGGGGGAAGGTGAATATGATCTCAGTCGTTGTCAATCTCAGGACTTTACTAGATCGTCAGCATATTGCAACTGCTTTGGAAGTGAGAGACATCACTGTTCAGCACCAAAAGGACGTCAATAACAATAAAAGCTTTTTTAAATGTCAAAGTACGCCGTAAGTTACCTTTATCTACAATCTGGAACTGTAGGTATAGCAGCTGTGCGAAGCTAAAAGAAGTAAATATTTTTTTTCTACGGTGCTTTGTATTAGAGCACAGAGTTTCATGAATTATAGCATTTCTGCTTATTTTCTCTCCTATTCTGCTTCATCAGAAACGCTTCCAATTTTCCTAATGCCAGTGTTTTGGTGACATCAGCTGATTTCATCTCCCACTGAGTTACAACCAATCAGCGCTGATTAACCACAAGTCCTGCTGAGCGTTCTATCCAAGTGTTCAGGTTGTTCGTTGGTTCAGAAAGTGGTTCCTTTCTTCTATAGGAGGTGCCGCCCTAAAGTGCCCACCCCATAACTGGATGGTTGGAGGTTCGAACCCCACAAGTCTATCACAGAAGTGTTTCCCTTACATAGGCGTAACCGTGGCGGCCCTTGGAGAGTACAGACGCTTTTTTCCACCTCTCCTTCCTATCTTATCCCCAAGGCTCTTTGTCTGTCTTTGGGTGTACTGAGCTTCTACATTTTTTCTGGAAACTGGAAATTATTAAAAATGGACCTGGTCAGCTGGTCACTCAACGTGATTGATAAAATTTTCTCAATGATGAGAATGGGAGAAGGGGCTCCCGGTTGCCCTTCTGGGACGGATCCAGTTGGGCATATCATGGACTCCTGGAAACAGTGGAACCTGATATGCCTCTCTCAGCTGTCTGTGTCATGTTCTGTGTCCCTTTGTTCCCCAGCCCCTCCAGTTCCCACTCCAGATTCCCTTTTGTGTTGTCTTGGCGCCCTCATGTGTCTTTTGTCTGGGTCTTTCCCCATGTGTCTCCTAATGTTTCTCCATCCCTCTCTGGATTCCCTTTTTAGTCCTCTTAGCGCCCTCATGTGTCCTTTGTCTGCATCTCTGTTGTGTGTCTTAAGTTATAGCCACAGCCTCTTGTTCCCCAGTTCATTGTATGTATGTATGAGTTTGTGTGTGTCAGTATGTGTATGTGTTTGTGTGAGTTCTTCCTTTAGTCTTTAGGTTTAGTTTTGTGTTTTATATAGTGTTAAGTTTATCTGCCCTCCACTGGTTCTCTTCCCTATCCAGATAATTGTTGTCACCTGCCTTCCCTCCAGCCTCACTCCACACACCTGCTTCCTGTTTCCCTAATTGCTCCTCCCTGTCTATATAAGCCCTCCTTGTCTCATTGTTCTTGTCGGTCCATTGTTGTTTGTCAGCGTTATTTGTTCTGTCAGTCTGCTCGTTCCTCTGGTGTTTTTTTGACTCCCTGGATTTTTGGATTTTGGCTCCCTGCCATTTGGATTTATTTTTGTTCTTCCTCAAAATAAAGGATTTTTACTTTACACATCCACTCCTGCCTCGTGTCATCCTGGGTTCTGCAATTTGGGTCCTACCCTCCTAAACGTGACAGTCTGTAGAGGATTCTGAGGACATCTGTATGTTTGTGGTGTTGGTGTCAGGTTTCCTGCTCTTTGGCCTTGGAGGTTACCTGACTTACTGGAAAATTAACGAGCTGTCGAGGAATATTGTCTCTTTCCCGGAGCTCAGGGATGGATTGCACCGCGCTGTGAATTCACAGACTCATATAATTGTCGAGATGAGTCGTAAGCTTGGAACTTTGGCTGAGATTCATGTGTTGGCACAAAAGATGGATGCGATCAAGGAGCGAGTGGACGAATCGGCACGATTTGGGGTAGATTAATCTACACCATAATTGGATTTTTAGAGGTTGAGGACCAGCGGAACTCTAAGACAGAGAAGGATTTATCTCTGTCTGGCCCCAAAACAATTTATTATCTGAATCTGGTACCCTTGAGCCTGTGAGGCTGAAACGAATTAAGTCTACATTAAGTCTACTAAGCAGGGGTAGAACGTTTTTAATAGGGCCAGCCCACTAATGATCTTGGACCAAAGTAAAGGGGGGCAGAAGGAGATGTTTTTCCAGATGCCAAGAAAATAAATTCCAAATCCCCCTGCAAAGTGTGTCACTAGAGTTTAAAACAAAAATTATTCTTGTGCAAATATTGGTGTATTCACCTTTAATACTAGTTATTGAAATGCAGCAGTTGCTGGATTGGTGCAGTTCAAAGTGTAGTGCATCAAATAAAACAATATTAACATAAAGGTGAGACGTGTCATAATTTCATCACCACCCCAGCTGGAAAATTTTCTAGGGGGAACACTGCACAGTCATTGTGTCCTTGGGCGAAACACTTAACCTGCCTTGCCTGCTGGTGGTGGTCGAGGGGACGCCAGTGGCACCAGTGTTCGTCAGCCTCACTTTAGTATGGCTGTGGCTACAATGCAGTTCATCAGCACTAGCGTGTGAATGTGTGTGGGAAGTGACTGTTTGTATTTTCCATGGAATGTATAGAGAAACACCTTAACAGGTGTTTTGGACTAATGTTTGTGCCCAGTGCACCCACAAATCCAGAGGAAGTGGTGTGTATGAATTGAAAACAAGTAATCTATGTTTTGTCACTGTCCGTCATGTTGTCTTCGACTTCAGGTGATCGTCCCAAATTGACATGCAGCACCCATTCTGCCTAATCTGCTTCTCAACACGTTGCTCTAAAGTTAGCTTCTGCTCCTTCACAGCTTCCCTTGTGAATCATTCAGCAGTTTTCTTTCTATGTATTAATAGGAGACATTGTGGAGAGGCCTCCATCTAAGGCCTAGTCCACACGTAGCCGGGTTTTTTTTTAAACGAATATCCGCCCCTCCAAAATTTTGCATCCACAACTACCTCATTTAAAAAAATAAAAAAAACTGTCCACATGTACCCGGATAAATACGTTGTTAAAAGCGCAGCTCTGAGGGCATCCATGCTGTCGGCTAGTGTAAACACAGGTCGCACACGTGATGTCAGCATTAAAACTCTGGTTTTGTCTGTCCACACGCAGACACCCAAAATGGAGAAAACGCAGATCTTCACTTTGGCCGGAGTTTTTAAAAAGATCTGTTTTCGTGTGGATGACAGGCCAAAACGTAGAAAAATATCTACGTTTTGGCAGATCCCCGGCTACGTGTGGACAGGGTCTAAGACTTAGTTAGGGAACCAAAGGAGAAAAATCTCATCTTGTTGTTTATAAACTCGGGGGCAGCCTCATGTGCACTCAGACTGATTTGACAGCACCACCTGAGCACTAACAAATGAAAACAGATTCAAGGTAAATCCAAACCAGTGTCCTTCTTGACTTCTAAAAAACTGGAATCTGACTGACACATTAAACTCGCCTGGCGCCTGCAGTGCATCATTTACATAAGGGTGAATAAGTATGATGCTCAGCTAATGCAGAAGATTGATTAGGTGTGTTTACTTTTTTAATAATCAGTCTGTTGCTTCACATTAGGAATGTGCACATAAATATAATTAACTTCCAATCTCTGCTTTAGTGCAGACTGATGAAAAGTCGATAGTCAAGTAGTACAGATTCAAATTAGCCGCAACTATATAAAACGTTTTAACAAAAGAACCATTTTTTTGTTTGTTGTTCCAGCTACAATCTAAAAGATACACAATAGATGAACTGAATGGAGCCTATGAACACATAAAACACGTGAATTAGCATATTGTTATGTAAGCTGAAATTGAATTAGATTATGGTTTAAGGTATTCATTTATTGAGGTCAGGCTAACCAAAATCAAAAATCATTTAAAAAAAACAGCCTGAAACATTCTAGTTTGGAAGATTAAAATTAAGTAAACACATGATGCAATTTTGCAAGGCAGAACAAAGAAAAAGGTCATTTAGAAAAGCTATTTATTTAGTTTTGTAGTCAACTTTATTACAATCAGTGAATCATTTCCTCAAGTTTCCCAGGCTCAGACAACCAAGGATGCAATTCTTCAAGTTTAACACAGCATCATAGCCTCTCCCTTTCTCCCTCACAAAGCTCATTATCCACGGCTTTCCCTCCTCCTCCTCGCCTCCATCCTCTAGCTTAACTTTACGTTTCTACTCCGCAGCTCCTCTTGTCGGCTGCAGCCAATTTAAAAGCAGCTTAATCCTGAAGAGAATTCTATTGCTGCTTCCAGTTACACCCCTGTGATTGATGTCTGGCGAGATCTAATCTAATGTACAACATTTGTGTGATTGACAACCCATACGCGCTGCTTGCGGATGCACACAAAGACAGAAAGCCCAAAGAGGGTTTATTTGTACCCAGCACCTGCAAGGAGATTAGAACTACTTGTCTAGACTGCAATAAATCAGCAACTGACTCCTGATTGCGTTGGAAATCAGTTTACAAAGCAGCAGTTTTCTTGTTGGGCTAATTTCACTGTTTGCAACACTCTTGATTAGCCACGAGGGTCTGACTGTTGACGTAGTGTATGGAAAGACAGCAAAAAAGCCAATTCAGAGACGGCTCCTTAGAAAAAGTGGGCATTAAGTAGGACACGTAGCCTGGGGGTGTTTTTTTACAGAACAAAGTTAATCTGCAGGGATCTAAAACAGACGTGTGACGTGGACAACAAACCGTATTAACGATCACTCGCTGCAAATCACACAGCTTAGAGGAAGATGACAAACTTATTTGAAATTTATGTCTAAAATGCACACACACGTCTTGTATTTCCTGTTTTATCTTACACAAAATGAAATATGTCATACTGTAGCATTAAAATGTGGCCTTTTGTAACATTACAGATGTAAAAATAGATTCTTGAGTTGATAGAAATCAGAGGTAATTTACTTTTTATCCAATTTTGCACAGATTGCTCTTCAGCTTGCCCTCAGCCCTTTATGTCTGGTGCTCAAAGTTATCAATTTGGGCTGAGCTGTATTCATCAGAACAAATGTAGCGATGCCTGACCTAAGATAATAATTCACACACAGAATGAGCTTTCAGCTTTGATTTATTCATTTTTATTTAAGGGATTAGATTCTCAATCAGTGAGTTGATTCGCCACAAGTAATATTACTGTAAAATATAATTTAGCCAAGTCCTGTGTTAAAATTATTTAATTTTCTCAAACATTTTAAAGAGCAAGTTCACTGAGAAACCTCTGCGTTTAACATGATGGCTGAACATGAAAATAGTCTTCTACCCCTATTTCCTGAATTAGCTGATAGAACAGAAAAGCCACACAGATCTACGTCACGCTGTGAGTTAGCATTCATGGCTTCACTCATCTTGGCTTGTGTAGGGGAAGACTGTTGCCGGTTTAGCATCCAGGAGATGCAACACAAAATGGAGGTAATAAACGAAGTCATAAGGAGCGCAAAGATAAGCTCGAGCCCGCTCGTGCGAGTGGAATCAGGCAGGTGATAAGGAGGAGTGGTCCAACTGAACAGGAAGCAGCACAGGAGGTGGGGCAGAAGAAGGCCAACTGAAGAGACATCTCAGGATGTGAAAGTCCTCCGAAGGGAAGCTTTGGACTTTGGGTGGAGCTGAAACCAGCTTACAAATATAACGATCATATGGGCTTGGCTGTCTTGTGTTTGACTAAGATATGGAACTGACAAATAATCACATTGTGTTGCTGTCTTGTGATAAAAAGATGCATGTAACTGGCAAATGATTACATTGTTTAGGCTGTCTCATGACTGGTTGAGATATTGCTTCACTGTGGAAAATGTTTTGCTTGGTAGTTTGTAGAATGATATATAAAGGGCAGTTAGAAGTAGAGTTAGTGTGTGTGTGTGTGACAGTTAGTGTTGACACAAGTCGACGAAGTAGCAGCGACAGGTGCAGGAAGAGAGAGCAGTTATTCTCAGGAAGATTTTTAGATGCAGCATCCTCAAGGGGATTTTTTAATCTTAGATTTACTCTTTTTTTGTATTTTTTTAATCTTGAAATAAACTACACCACACCCACCTGCAGGGAAACGCAGGGAAAACAAACAGGAGGGTTACCCAGACCGTGACAAAATCAAGTTATTTGTTCCTTTCCAAATACCTTTTTCGGGTTCGGCTCCACCCCTTGTGTCTGCAGGAGTGATTCATCTGTTGAGGTCTGATCTGTTGGAGGTTTACTCCTGTTAAAGGGGAGTTTTTCTCTCCACCGTCGCTACATCCTTGTTTAGTATGAGGACTGTTGTAAAGTCACTGACACAACAAGTCAGTGACTTGATGCTGCTGGGTGAAACTTTTAACTAATTAACACAATGAAGTGAACTTGATGCACTGATACCATACCACCTACCACACCACCTTTATTTATATAGCACTTTAAAACACAGGCTTACGGCTGATCAAAGTGCTGAACAGTCGCACAATAATAAGAGATAAAAAACATAAAACAGCACTATAAAAAACAGCCAACAATAAAAAAGACAAGTCGATAAAAAAGTACCAATAAAACCTTACAATGGAAGATAAAATAAGAGTAGTAAAAGCCAAACTAACAGCTAACTGTTAAAAGCAAGGGTAAAATAGTGTGTCTTTAGTCTAGACTTAAAATCTGCCAAGGTGGATGCCAGTCGAACTGTGACTGGAAGTTCGTTCCACAGTTTGGGACCCGCAACAGAAAAACTCTTTGTCCACATGATTTGTAACACGCTTTCGGGACCTCGAGGAGCAACAGTCTGGAGGACCTGAGTGTGCGACCGGGAGTATAAATTGAAAGAAGGTCAGATAAGTACAAGGGGGCAAGACCATGGAGGGATTTGAAAACAAAAAGAAGCATTTTATATTGGACCCTGAAAGTGATGGGCAACCAATGAAGGGATTTGAGAACTGGTGTTATATGCTGGCACCTGTCAGTACGTGTTAGGAATCTAGCAGCTGTGTTTTCAACGAGTTGAAGTCGGGCAAGGGTTGACTCATTGACACCCAGCAAAACTGCATTTGAGTAGTCGAGCCTAGATGTGATGAAGGCATGAACAACTGATTACAAATTTTTTCTAGATAAAACAGCTCTTAATTTGGACAGATGGCGGAGTTGGAAAAAACAAGATTTTACAGTGGCATTGACCTGGGCGTCCATCCTTAGAGATGAAACCATCTTCACACCCAGGTTTGTCACAACGGTTTTTAGATTTTGAGAAATAGATGAAAGATCTGGGGTTTGGAATGAGCTAGATCTGACCGGATTAAACAGGATCAGTTCAGTCTTGGAATCATTGAGATGCAGAAAATTTGTGGCCAGCCAACATTTCACATCACATAGGCAGTCTAGAAGAGGCTGGATGGATTGCTGGGGTTTCACCGACATGTAAATCTGACAGTCGTCAGCATATAAGTGATATTGAACAGAGTGTGTTTTTAGGATTAAGCTGAGGGGAAGGAGGTAAAGACAAAACAACAAAGGCCCCAGAATAGATCCCTGCGGGACCCCACATGAGAGAGGAGCAGAGCGAGATGAGATGTTGTTCAACACCACCCGCTGGGACCTGTTAGACAAATAAGACCTAAACCAAGTTAGGGCTGGACCACGTATTGCAGCAACCTCCTCTAAGCGTAATAAAAGGATGTCGTGGTTGACGGTGCCAAAGGCGGCAGACAGATCGAGAAGTAATAATAAGTGGATTTAATTGTAATGTTTACTTTTTAAAGTGACTTGAGACAACTCTTGTTGCGATTTGGTGCTATACTAAAAAAAACTGAATTGAATATTAATCATCCATCCATGCTTTTCCACGGAACATATTCACTAGAATGGTATTATAGTGCGGGAACTCACTTTAAGCCCTCATAAATAATAAACTAAGTATTTCCAGCAACTCGGCTTTTTTTATCATTTGATTCATATTACAAAATGTCAGTTTCATTATTATGCACATAATGCCCTGTCTCAGTAGTTTTTAAAGGACATAAATAGTTACAATATCAGCTCACTGCAACTTTCAACCCTCAAAATGAATTTCTCTGGATTATTTGTAATAAAAGTGAAATAAGATGTAACTAAAAATATCAGATGGGTATGATGCCAGAGCCTAATGACATTTTGAAGACAACACTTGCAGCCAACCATATTAACATTATTGTGAGAGACAGAAAATTGTTTAATATTAACATTTCTTTTGCTGTTTGGCATCTCACAAACAGTTTTTCCTTCTTTGAGACGAGTGAATCACGGTTATTGGGTTAGGGATGCAGTGGAGGCGTAAAAGTCCCAGATTGAATGACACAATCAAACTCCTAACACACAAATTCTTAATGTTTCTTTTCATTAGTGATTTACAGTTTTTCTCAGTCGCTTTGGTGCGTTTCTCAGATCAGAATTAAAATTCTCATAACTATTAGTTCAACCTCCACAACATTTAGTCATTTGTGCACATCATAGTAGCAATTTATCCTTTCTCTGAACAAACTGCTAATGATTTTGGACATGTATCAGTTGCTTTCATACATTTCTCTGCTGTTTTTTGACATTTCCATTTGCTTATGTCATGTCAGTCAAAATGAATTATACTTATGGATGCTGAATAGTCACTCTCAATAAAACTAATAGTCTTACTTTCATTACTTGAGTCATTACACACAAAATTGTTGAACTAGTTATCAAATGTCAAATATTAGTCATCTGTCAAGCAAATTCTATACCGTTCTTTATCATTTTATTCTGGAAATGACTCCTAAGTTGAACAATTGATCACAGGTGAATTTCATCTGTCACTCATGAGGAGGTGAATCCTCAATTGACAAGCATATACGTATGAACTGAGCAGGAGCTAGTGTGTACCATTTCTATACTTCTGTATACTTTTCCACTCCAGGAGATACACTTTCCTCGCTGCATTGCGAGGGATGACATCCATTGTGATGTAGATGAAAATATGTGGCCAGACAGACATAAACGTCTGGATGTGCCAGAATGATTTACTGTACCTGTATGTTACAGTACTGTGCAATACTGTATGTACTGTTACATGTACTGTATATTGTTCACATTTGTGCACAGCTCTACCAAAAGGGTGATTTTATGTTTACATGTATTCTACAGTAAACAAGTGACTGTAGCATATTTTTCTTTTGCACAATGCTGTAGAATTACAAACACTTCTACACAGTAAAAATGTAAAACGTACTTATTCAGTGTCTCAGTTACTCCCAAAACTCCCATAACATCTACAGTAACTTTACTGCACATTTCAAATGGCTGTACAAGTAGGGCATAGTGCTGTCTTGAGCATTTTCTGGTGTCACCAAATATTCTTGCAATGGAAAACACTGAAATTATAAACTGTCATAGTGAAAACATGACAAAGCCATTTGACTATCTTGTTCATAGAGATGGTGTCAAGACTTTTCATTTTGATGGCACTGACAGTTTCATTGACATGAATACTTGCTTTTGAGGAATGGATTATCAATTTTGAGCATGTGACGTGCTTTTGCAGGCTATCCACTAGGTTTTGCAGTTTGCACTAATTGTTTTGAGAAATGCACTAACTGCTGTGCAAATGTTAATAGTGTTCTGAGAAACGCACCAAAGCGACTGAGAAAAACTGTAAAAATGTTACAAAATAATATCACTGCTGCAAACATCTGCTTAGCCTTTTCCAATTCACTTCAACTGAGACAAAGCTGATATGGTTATAATCTGGTTGTGCCTTTCAAACTTGTATGGAAATCCATAAAAGTGATAGTACTACCCTGTACTGAGATATACAAGTGCTAGTCATAAATGAGAATATCTTGAAAAGTTGATTTATTTAAATAATTCCATTCAAAAAGTGAAACTTGAAAGCCAGATTAATAAATTACACACATAAATATGAAATGTTTAATTATTTTATGTTTGATGATTATAACTGACAAGTAATGAAAATCCTAAATTCATTATCTCAGAATATTAGAATATTGTGAAATTATTCAATATTGAAGATCCCTGGTGTCACATTCTAATCAGCTAATTAACTCAAAACACTTGCAAAAGCCTTTAAATGGCCTCAGTCTAGTTCTGTAGGCTATACAATCATGGGAAAGACTGCTGACTTGACAGTTGTCCAAAAGACAACCTTTGACACCTTGCACAAGGAGGGCAAGACACAAAAGGTCATTGTTAAAGAGGCTGGCTGTTCACAGAGCTCTGTTTATCTCTATTTCAAGTGAAACTTGAATAACAGATTAATTTCTTACTTACAGATGGATATATTTCAAATGTTTATCTCTTTTAATTTGGATTATTATAACTGACAACTGAAGAAAATCCCAATTTCAGGATGTCAGAATAATAGAAGACCAATGCAATAAAAGGGTAAGACACAAACGGTCATAAATAATGAGGCTGGCTGTTCACAGAGCTCTGTGTCCAAGTACATTAATAGAGAGACGAAGAGAAGGACGAGATGTGGTAGAAAAAAGTGTGCAAACAATAGAGATAACTGCACCCTGGAGAGGTTTGTGAAACAAAACTCATTCAAAAATGTGGGGGAGATTCACAAAGAGTGGACTGCAGCTAGAGTCAGTGCTTCACAAACCACCACACACAGACGTATGCAAGACAGGTTTCAGCTGTTGCATTCCTTGTGTCAAGCCACCCTTGAACAAGGGACAGCGTCAGAAGTGTGTCACCTGGGCTAAAGACAAAAGGACTGGACTGCTGCTCAGTCATCCAAAGTTACGTTCTCTGATGTAAATTTTTAATTTTCCTTAGAAAATCAAAGTCCCAGAGTCTGGAAGAGGAGAGGAAAAGCATAGAGTGCTTGAGGCCCAGTGTAAAGTTTCCACAGTCAGTGATGGTTTGGGGTGCCATGTCATCTGCTGGTGTTGGTCCGTTGTGGTCAACGCAGCCATCTACAAGGAAGTTTTAGAGCACTTCATGTTTACTGCTTCTGATCAACTTTATGGAGATGCGGATTTCATTTTCTACTAGGTCTTGGCACCTACACACAGCGCCAAAGCTACCAGTCCTTGGTCAGCAAACTCCATCTGACCTTAACCTGATAGAAATCATAGAATCTATGGGGATTGTGAAGAGGAAGATGTAATACGACAGACCCAACAATTCCGAAGAGCTGAAGGCCACAATCAGATCAGCATGGGCTCTCATAACACCTGAGCAGTGCCACAGACTGATGGACTCCACGCCACACTGCATTGCTGCAGTAATCCAGTCCATAAAGTCCCAACTAAATATTGAGTGCTGTGCATGCTCATAGGAATAAACATTTGAACTATATCAATCAATCAATCAATCAATCAATCAATCAATCAATCAATCAATCAATCAATCAATCAATCAAAGCTTCATTTATATAGCGCCTTCCGTGACCCTGTCGGGAAGCCCAAGGCGCTGAGCTCCCAATTCATATATCAGCTTGTGTGTAATTAATTAATCTAATATACAAGTTTCACTTTTTGAATGGAATTACTGAAATAAATCAATGTTGCCATGACGTTCTAATTTTATGACCAGCACCTGTAATGTATGCAACCTAGACTGATGCAGAGTTGGCCACATTTCTTATGGACAAGTTAGTGTGCAAAAATATCCTTAGACACACACACACACACACACACACACACACACACACACACACACACACACACACACACACACACACACACACACACACACACGCGCGCGCACACACACACACACACACAAATGCAAAGCAAAAAAAAGTTTCTAGCACACAAAGTGAGCTTGGAGAGATGATTGAACAGATGCTGATGCTTCCTGCCAAAATTCCTCGCTACAGTTTTCAAACTAAGACGATAAGCTTCGCATGGGTAACTTTAGTATCACATCCTGATAATCTATGAAATGGATTCCAGGGTTACAAATGGTTGTTTACAGCAGCTCTGTGAATCGCTGATACGGCTGTGTTTTAGTTGAGTGTGTTTCCACCTCGTCTCCATTAAGATTGTGTACAAACTGTCAAATATCTGGAACTGCAGCCTTTCAGAAAAGGCTCTCCATTACGACTACACGCCACAGGCTCTATTAGGATGTGCATGAAAATGGAGAGAGTATGTCGCTACAATGTCTTAACGGAGGGCTGGTTTGGAGGAGAATACAGCAGGAAGGTGGTTTGCCTTCACAGACACAGCTAATGGGCTTGTTTTATGAACAGGAGTGATTTATCCCTTTTCTGTCTGTTCTTTTCTAGAGACGGATCAGTTTAGAGAGATTGAGACGATAATCCTGTGAGATACAAATGAGGAGGCTGGGAAAAATCTCATTTGAGAAAAGCAAGGAGAAGTGCAGCCTTGTAAACAAAATTCTATTTCACATTGTTAAAAGGTAATTTGTCTCCATCGTGCCTGGTGGTGCCTTCATAAATAAAACAGGAGTGCATGATGAAGGTGGGCACTTCTTTTCTTTTTGTACTTTTTGTTTTTTCTGTTCCAGCGCCTGCATGCAAATCAGTCAAATCATGCAAATAAAACTGTTGATAAAAAGGAACAAAATAAATTAATAGGTGGGACCAGTGGCTACACAACACACTTTTGCTATTCATATAACTATTTTTGCATAAATTTGTTGCAAATGTGAAAGAACAAAGGTTTAAAATGTGCTACAGGAAGTGAAGTAAAGGTAGTTGTAGTCAGCAGGAGCAACACAAGCCTTTCATGGGAAAAGGCTTTAGATTTTCTAACAGAATATTGACCCCCCCCCCCCCCCCCCCCCCAAGTTAAGTCGTTTGAATGGATTCAAATGTCGTTCTGCTTCACAATAAGACTGGAAGGATGATTGGAAATTTTAACAATCTGTCTGTTCGATATGAAAAATACATTGAATTACAGAAAGTAGAAAGCAGGAAGAAACCTTGTTACTGCAGATATAAAAAAAACACACATTTGCTGATTCATGTTTACTACATGTAGGAAAAAGTGTTAAATCCAGAATAATTTAAGTAAATGTGCATTAGCCTTTGTTCATACCTTTTAAAGGTGTGAGGTCCAATCTGTTTCAGTTGTACTCCAGGAGTATGAACCTCCACAGCTTAAAGTTCAAGTCAACCCCAAATAAAATATGTTTTTGCTGACAAACCGCATAAATGAGTGTCTAAAAGGGCTATAGTTATTATTTTTAGTTCCTCTTATTAACTAAATATTCTGCCTTAAACAGTCAGTGTAGCACCCTCTAAAGCTTAAAAGTCTGCACCACATTTGCATTTGAATCAGCCATTGCTATTGGATAAGTGGGTCTTTTCCATGTTACTCAGTATTTCTGACATGGTTGCACTGCACTGAGCCTCGGTCACGCCTCCAGCCAGCTCAGCCACTTGTGACCCAATACAAAACGATATGGCTCAGAGCTGCTCGCCTTCTCCAAAAAAACGTCCTTGTTTGATGGTAGTAGAGAAACCTTTCTGACTGGGAAGCCTACTCCTCTTTGTCTGTGCGGTGCAACAAACTACTTGACATATTTATAATGATGTAAATTCGTCAACAGGGTAGGCATACAGGGATGCACCGATACCAGTATCGGTGCCAATACAGATAGCGATATCAGTGTCGGTATAGAGCTCCGGGAGTTGACGTCATGTTTCCCGGCATGCAACGTTTCAAATCTAAATGGTGCCATATTGGCAGGCAGAAGCCCGCAGCTGGACTATTTGTTATTGTCAGAAAACTCAATCAAACGGGAAATATGGTAGATTCCTGTTGTGCCCCGGGATGCAGAACAGACGCGGACGACATAAGGAATGAGTCATCTACAGGATTCCCCCAGATCCGGAGCGCCGCAAACGTTGGATCATTGTAATAAAACGCGCTAGTGACCGGGCGAAAATGAAGCTGTGGGATCCTGAGAGTAAAGGTTTTCGCTTATGCAGCGACCACTTCATATCAGGTACTTAAACCAACGTTTCCTCAACTGTGTATGGTATTTATTTTAAATGCTTTTATTATGATTCTTAGTGGGCTTCCTAAACTTATTTTGGCGTGGCTTTTTCTGTCTTATTACTCACAGCAACAAGTAAACATCACGTAAAACGTTGCCTCGTGAGTTCTGCGTGCTGCCGTTTACGTGTTTTATGATCACAGCAATTAACCGGCTAAGCTGTATTTAATTTTTAAGCAATGGTTGATCAGTTGTCAGATCACACATAAAAAGCACTTTGGATTGCTATTTCTGTCTCACCGAGACTACTTACGTGTAAATCTGTTATTTGTCCATCCATCCATCCATTTTCATCCGCGTATACGGAGTCGGGTTGCGGGGGCAGTAGCGTGACTTCCCTCTCCCCAGCCGCTGGAGCCAGCTCCTCTGGGTAAATCCCAAGGGGTTCCCCGGTCAGGTCCGGTGTTGTGCCGGTCCGCTCCGACAGCTTCTGGCGTTTTTAAAAAGTATCCCAGGGGCACGGTAAGGGTCGGAGATGTTTAGTCTATTTAATTTCTGACTATATAAAATGATTTCTTCTGTTTTAAAGTGTGAAGTAAACTCCGACGAAGTAAAATCCAAGCGGATCCCGTTCATGTTCATGGTTACATCCGTGTTTGTTTACCTTTTTTGCATGCCAAAATGGCATCCACTAACTGAGAGTCACGTGGGGTCCGGAGCTCTATACCGGTATCCGTATCGGCAAAAAGTTAACAGATACCAGTAACCGATACCAATGCAGTTACTTGAAAGTGGCTTCAGTGTAACTTGACATTTCTTTTCACCTAATATTTTAGTTTTGTGATAATTTAAATTAACAAATTTTACTTTTTATCTACCTCACAGTCTTTTCCTGTTGAAAGCAGAGAAGAAAATAAAACCTGTATTCCAAATCATTGCATTTTTTTGTGTGGTAGAAGTATCGGTAATCAGTATCGGCGAGCACTCAGATCCAAGTATCGATATCTTATAGGTTTAGAAAAAAGTGGTATTGTTGCATCCCCATAGGCATACATCATCACAGTAGTAGAAGAAGCAAATACATCCTTTTTTTGAAATACAGGACGGAAGTACCTTTATCTGGTCATGTCTCAAAAAGCCCAAGTCTAACTCATCCAAATTTGAAACCAAAGCCTTTTCAAACAAGCGCTGTTCCTGAACCGACGCCACCTTTGTAGTTTTTCTTTATTGCAGCTCTGGCGCTAAACCTGTCAATTGTCCCTTTACAAGAATATAGTGCTGTGATTGGACAGACCTAAAATCGTTCGGGCCAATGGCAGACCTGTTGAGGTTAAAATGGAGGGGGGCTGGACCGACTAGTAGAATAAAATCTTTTACTGCTGCTACGGTTTGTCAACAGTACCTAAATATCGACAGCCCTTTGGCAGATGGAGAGAACCATATAGGACCTCAACCATGGTCCTCAGTGTCCCCCCTCCCAGTTCTGCATGTTTTTCATGTCTCTGCTACAGCACACCTGGTTCACATATATGCATTGCCTCCTTAGGATGACATCAAGTGCCGCAGAAGCCTGTAAATATCTCGTTCATTTAAGTCAGGTGTGTGGCAGCAGAGAAATGATGCTGTTGGAAACGGCAACAAAGAAAACATGCAGGACAGTGGACCGGGGTTGAGAAAGAAAAAGAGGACGGGAATGCCAAACTCAAAATATAAACTGGATAAATTGCATTTCTTGTGGTAATGCTGTTTAATTGCTGACAGCTCAGCAGATTCATTGGTAACGTGTCGTGATTTTAGTGTTGGAGCGAACTGCAGCTCCCAGAGAAAACCCCCATACAGCACAAGGAGACAGAAATAATCTGTTTCCTGTGAAAACTTGTGCTGCAGTTTATTTATTTATGTTTTTTGTACTCCGTGGTTCAAGGAGGCACTTCCTTGACACAATCAACTACTCAGCTCTCTTCACATAATAATAACTAGAAGATTTGGCCGAGCCGCTCCTTTTGATGTATAATTAGTGGGGGTGCCCTGCTGCCGTTCGAGCCACATTAACATTCGGAAGGAGAATAAAGAAGGGCTAAAATCCTCCGGTAAATAACAAATATAAAGAGCTCAAATCTTCTAGAGCAGAACAATGAGTGGCTTTCAGGGTCAGGGCCCCAAATAAAGAGGAACAGGGAAATAATGTTTACAGCATTCAAATATTAAGTGAAATTCTGTAGTGCTATGGATTAGGAAGGATCAGGTTGGTCCCACTAGACCTGAGTATAACTAAAAGCACACCTTTTATCGGCGCTAACTTGTATTAAAGGGATACTAGGCAGTTATGCTTGCTTTTATCACCCCTAGTGTCCATTTGTAGAAGCAAAACTATCTCCAAGCTAGCTATATATATATATATATATATATATATATATATATATATATATATATATATATATATATATATATACANGCCATATTGGCAGGCAGAAGCCCGCAGCTGGACTATTTGTTATTGTCAGAAAACTCAATCAAACGGGAAATATGGTAGATTCCTGTTGTGCCCTGGGATGCAGAACAGACGCGGACGACATAAGGAATGAGTCATCTACAGGATTCCCCAAGATCCGGAGCGCCGCAAACGTTGGATCATTGTAATAAAACGCGCTAGTGACCGGGCTAAAATGAAGCTGTGGGATCCCGAGAGTAAAGGTTTTCGCTTATGCAGCGACCACTTCATATCAGGTACTTAAACCAACGTTTCCTCAACTGTGTATGGTATTTATTTTAAATGCTTTTATTATGATTCTTAGTGGGCTTCCTAAACTTATTCAGGCGTGGCTTTTTCTGTCTTATTACTCACAGCAACAAGTAAACATCACGTAAAACGTTGCCTCGTGAGTTCTGCGTGCTGCCGTTTACGTGTTTTATGATCACAGCAATTAACCGGCTAAGCTGTATTTAATTTTTAAGCAATGGTTGATCAGTTGTCAGATCACACATAAAAAGCACTTTGGATTGCTATTTCTGTCTCACCGAGACTACTTACGTGTAAATCTGTTATTTGTCCATCCATCCATCCATTTTCATCCGTGTATACGGAGTCGGGTTGCGGGGGCAGTAGCGTGACTTCCCTCTCCCCAGCCGCTGGAGCCAGCTCCTCTGGGTAAATCCCAAGGGGTTCCCCGGTCAGGTCCGGTGTTGTGCCGGTCCGCTCCGACAGCTTCTGGCGTCGGAGCGGGCAGTAGAGTCGAGAGTCCCAGACCTTCTCCCCAGCTCCTCCGGCCGATATATATATATATATATATATATATATCAGGTAGGAAAAAGAGCCTTTTAGTTTCAGAAAATCTTAATTTGAAATATCTTTCTAGATGAACATGATTTGTAGCCAAAAAGAAAGTTTCAAAAAAGAACCTGTATCTTATACTTAACTGTCAAAGTATTTTGTTAATTTAGTTTTCCCAAAGTTCCCATGAGTATGCGTTTTAGGGTTATTTTTTTTTCAACGCGCTTGGTCCCCCTTCTCTGGTTTACAATTTAACACTCCATGCTCCACTTCAACCTGTTGCTAGTGCCTCCCTCTTATAAAAGAAAAGTGTAGAAAACATTAAAATTCAGTAGACTGTATTTGTAACAAACTGGTACACCTTCCCCATAGCTCACAGCAAATATTGGTTTAAAGCATTTAATATTTTTTGTACACTGAACCAGAGGGAACATTGTAATGTGATGTAAACAGGTCCTCTCAAAGCAAACAAAGCCAGTAACAAATGAAAGGACAAACCATGAAAGGTGTTTGAACTGATATTAAGAATGCATGGAGCCATTTCAGAAAAGGGAATAACAACTTGTTCTGTTGAAAGGCGTTTAATTGATTTTCAATTTTGAACTTCCGAATCCTAGTTATTGTTTCAGTTTTTATTTACACACTTTACATTTAAACTTGGACTTAGACGTTTCTGACTAAATGGGGGCATTTTAAAGACTGTTGGAAATGTAATAAGTATTGCATTTGGGAACTACAAAATTATGTTGATTTTTTAGCAGCTCTCATCATTCTAAGCTGACTGAAGTTAGAAATGCTAATTCTGCACATTTATATGGTCCACTTTTGCCTCATTATTATATTGGGAGAATAAATTGAAACAAATCACAGTAACATTTATCTCATTGAGACTGAACATGAAAACAGTCTCCTACACCTATCTCCTGCACTAGCTATTTTTTGTACATTCATTCTGTGTTTTTCTTCTGAGTGCATTTTTAAGATCTGTTTTTAAACACAGGAATAGTTTTATTTTTTATCTTGCTGACACTTTCGATCACCCCTACAATCTTCATCAGAGCTAGCCGCGAACAGCTTCTCCATTTATCCGCGAGCATCAGAGGACGGTGTCGCCCTCTGATGCTCGCGCTCTCCTCTCCGATGACACAGTTCCATGCATGATCTAATGCAGGGGTCGGGAACCTTTTTGGCTGAGGGAGCCATGAAAGCCAAATATTTTGAAATGTATTCCCTGAGAGCCACATTTATATAATACAACTATATATATATATATATATATATATATATATATATATATATATATATATATATATATATATATATATATATATATATATATATATATATATATAATACAACTAAATGCGTGCAATTTTAAATAAGACCAACATTTTCTCATCACCTCTAGCTCATTGACGCCAAAAGTACGAAAAGGGGGCTTTCCCTTTTCTGACAGCAGATCCCAATGCAGCGTAAAACTGATGCGATGGGATGTCCGCAGCCAGGGCACCAAACGAGCTCATTGTGTCGCACCCCAACCTTATCCTCTTGTTATTTAACCTTCCCTTCACCCCTATCCCAACCATAAATATGTTGCTAGCTAACACTTTACACTTACAGTGACCAAGCGTTTGTTTCCCCACATAAAATTAGTCGGGTTTGGACCGAGTCAACGCGAGGCAGAAGTTTCAACTACCAAGGTGCAGGTTAGAAGCAGAGGGTATTTGTAACCTCCCCCTCACCAGATGGTATGTTCTAACGTTCCCCTAGCCTGGGCGGCAAATCCGAAAATTCACAGTCAGAATGCATGGCAAACAAAAGCTTGGTTACTGCAAGAGTAACATATTAGGTAACAAGAGGGTTAAGGTTAGCATGAGGGTGAGGGGAAGGTTACAGATAGAAAAACGTTAAGGTTTAGGTGTGGTTAAATGAGCTGGTTCGGTGCTGCAGCAGCAGACATCCCATCGCGCCAGTTTTACCCTGCATTAGGATCTGCAGTCAGAAAGGAGAAACCCCCCTTTTCGTACATTAGTGACGAAAAAGGCACTTTTGGCGTCGGGTTTGACGTGGAGGGGTGGCTGACCAAGCGTTTGTTTTTGAAGCTCTTGGAGTTAGAATGTGTTGCTTAAACAGGTGCGGTAGAAGATGGATGTTAATGCACGAGAATGTTTTTTGTGTTTAACACTGTGGTTTCTGTGAATTATCACAGAGCCATATGCAGTCATCAAAAGAGCCACATACGGCTCGCAAGCCATAGGTTCCTTACCCCATCAAATGTGTAGACCCCCTTGTCTCTGTTTTCTATGGCTTCCTTAATCCACCTTTTTTATTTTTATTGTTCAGTGGTTATGATCATTGTGTTGTCCCAGTCCATTTAATGGTTTTTCCCTTGTGCAGTGGTCTGCTATGGCTGATTTCTTTATTGTACTTTCTGCTTCTTGTCTTGCTGCTCTTGTGTGTCTTCGGCATGTTTCCTTCTCACTCTTTCTAGAATGAAAACCATCAAAGCTAAATTGACATTTACACTTCTGAGATGATTACAATCACTGTCACATGACTAAACAAATACACATCCTCCCCCTCACCCTCTAAAACAGATAAATGCAATCAAAATGGAAAAAAAACATTGGTTGTTAATATCGATCCTGTTTAATTTATCGGATCGATATCGATGTGTTAAAAAATGACTAACATCGGCCGATACCGATATTGATGCCGATATATTGTGCATCCCTAATATTAATGCAATAATTAAACCTCAAAGCTTAAAATAATACAAAGAAACAAGAAAAGAAACGAGACTATTAATAATTGTAAATATTTTAATTGATCCTCTGTATTTACTTTGTTTTCTTTTTTAACGTGTGTTCTGTCATTATTTTAGCCTGGTCTCTGGTCTCTTGAAAAGAACAGTCTGAGCTAACCTGGAAAAATACAGCTTAAATAAATAAATAAGTTTTCCATAAAATATTAAAAACAGAACTCCACACTTTTCTGTAAGACCTGGTAAAAAAAAAAGAAAGAAAAAAACAAACAAACCCACCATCACAGCTTCCTTTTGTAAAACAACACAGACTTAGAGCATCCCTTCTTCCTGACCAACCCGTCTCATGGCTGTAGTTTCTGTGAGAGTAATGAGTGCAGTTAAAATTTTACAACTCGGAGATGGTGCCATGTTTGGTACATTTTTTATCATCTAAGAAAAAGCTTTTCGATGGTACGATTCCAGTGAAAATAAAACGAGACATGCATCCCACTGCTTTCAGTGTGTCTAGCAGCAGAAAGGTGATAACGTGCAGTTTCTTCAACGCCGAGCGCTAATGTGCACACTATAGTGCTGCCATAGCTGTTCTGTTGGGTAGAACATCAAGATGGAAGAGGAAGCTGTAAACAGGAACCCACTCCCGCTCTTCCCCCTTCTCTCCCTCCAGCAGAATAGTGCTGATGGACAAAATGGAAACCTGAAAACATGGCTCACTTTTTAGCTCTGTTTGAGTCAGCAGGGACATGAGGTGACACAGGTAAATTGGGGTCATCGAACAAAACACAGAACATAGCACTTTGCTTTGTTACCAAAGTAACCAGGTCTGAATGATTGATATGTTGACTAGAACATGTGATCGCTTTCATTTCTTCCTCCTATTTTGTGTCCTTCCACCATCACAGCTTCTTCTTTCATTCTCTGACAACCCAAAACACACACACACACACACACACACACACACACACACATATATATATATATATATATATATTTACATATATGTATAGTAATATGGAAACATTTCCATATTAGTAAATTTTAGGAGACATTAATTCCATGTTTACAAGGATGAAAGCATTTTTAAGGTGTTACCTAAAAAGTACTTTTCACAACATCTGCCTTTCTGAAATGTCCAGTGATTTTGTGCACCAACAAACAGCAAGGCTGATGCTCCCCTCTGATATTTAGTCATTTGTATTGCATTCTTCATGGAAACCCACTTTGCAAATTTCAAAAGCAAAGAGCACAAAGTTTGCTGCAGAAAACACTGAAAGTTAAATTTGGTTGAACTTTTTCTCTCCCAAGCTGGGAGGGATTTGTTTCTTAAACATAGATTTGCAATCTTAAAGCTGACACCATGACATCACCTTTGAATCGTGAGATTTAGTTAGCTCCCCCAAAAAGTTTGCAACCTTTGTCAGTTTTACAAATAAACAAATCCCCTGCAGGAGGATGAGAATAAGAGGAGAGGAAGAGGAAGAGGAAGAGGAAGAAGAAGAAGAGGAAGAGGAAGAAGAAGAAGAAGATATAATTTCTATAGCACCTCCCAAGATAAAAATTACGAGGCGCTTCACAAAAAAGAAATGTAAAAATATACAAAAATTTAGAAAATGGTTAAAATGTATTTAAAATGAGCAAAAAATAAACAATTGTGACTTAAAAATTGTAAAGAAAGAGAGAGAGTGAATAGAAAAGAGGGAAATCAGTGGATCCTGTGGAAGGTGGAATAGGTGGGGAGAGCATAATAAAGAGAGACTGGTGAAGAAGATCACACAAAAGCCAGCTTGAACAAGTGAGTCTTCAGCTGCTTTTTAAAGGAGACCACTGAGCCCACTGACCTCAGGCTCAGGGGGAGAGCGTTCCAGAGTCTGGGGGCCACAGCAGCAAATGATCTGTCACCTTTGGTCTTTAGCCTGGTGCACTGCACAACCAGTAGGCTTTGATCCCTGGACCTCAGGGACCTGCTGGAGGTGTAGGGACTAAGAAGATCACCAATGTAAGATGGTGCTTGTCCGTGTAAGGCCCTATAGACCAGAACCAGGATCTTGAAATGAACCCTGAAGTTGACTGGCAGCCAATGAAGCTGGAGGAGAAGCGGGGTGATGTGGGTGTGTTTGGAGGACTTGGTCAGAAGCCGAGCACAGACATTCTGAACCACCTGTAGACGGTTCAGGGAGGTTTTGCCCAGACACGTGAAATGAGAGTTACAGTAGTCTAAAATGTGAGGAGATGAAGGTGTGGATAACTGGCTCAAGTTCAGAGCGGGACAGAATGGGACTCAGCTTAGCTGTTCCTGAGATGGAAGAAGGAAGAGCGAACAAGAGAACTGACCTGGGAATCCAAGGTGAGAGCTGGGTCAAAGGTCACGCCAAGATTCCTGACGGAGGGTTTGGTGTGAGAAGCAAGCTGACCAAGAGAGTCTCTGACTTTGGGACTCAGCTTGTCTGGGGCACAGATGAGGATCTCAGTCTTATCTTCATTCAGCTGTAGAAAGCTCCCAGCCATCCAGGTTTTGATAGAGTCTAACCCCCAAATTCCACTACCTCCGCTCCGCTGCGCTCCGCTCCGACACGAACGCCGGAGCAAAATCGGTCCCGTTCTAGTCAATCAGAGCAATTCCACTACTGCGGCCGTGCTCCGGCAGTGCGGCGCCGTGCGCCGCCCTCTGTTCCGGCGTCCGGCAAAAATAGAATCGATCCTATTTTTGCCGGACGCCGGAGCACCTCCGCAGTCAATGGACAGAAATCACAAACGCCCAACAGGAAAAGGAGCAAGCACAACTTCCGTTTTTCACAATACATCGATAAACAAAATGCGTTTTTTGTTTCATATGCACAGGTTTAACAACTTTTAACAACTATCAATGACGGCTGAAGTTTAAATGCACAAAAGTAAGCCATAAATACAGTTTCTACTATCAAAGTAGTCACACTTTGTTGATCCAAACACTGCTGATCTCTCAACACAAATGATGGGAAGATTAAACAGCTCATGCCGATGCTTCTCCCACACAACGGGTGTTTGGATTTAACTTCCGCGTTTATTGCTCGGACTGTATCGCAAGATCTCGAAAATCCCGCGCATGCTTATTTGCCCACCTCAGGTCTCCGCACCGGAGCGGAGCCGTTGTAGAGCGGATAGCAGTAAAAATTGAGTTCGGAAGCGAGCGGCTGCGGAGGGCGGGGGCGGACCGGAGCGCAGCGGAGCGGAGGTAGTGGAATTTGGGGGTAAGCAGGTGTGCAGCTTAGACATCTCATGGGGCTTAAAGGAGATATACAGTTGGATGTCATCTGTATAAAGATGGTAGGAGATTCCTTAGAAGGAGCTCAGGCTGTGCTGAAGAGGAAGTAGATAGAGGAGGAAGAGCAGAGGCCCCAGCACAGAACCTTGTGGGACACCATGGGTGAGGGATGTGGTGGAGGACCTAAACTTGGAGACGGCCACAGAAAAGGAGCACTCAGAAAGATAAGAGCAGAACAGCTCCAGAGCAGTTCCTGATAAGCCTACCCAGTCTCAGCCTCTCCAGTAGCAGGTGATGGTCAACAGTGTCAAAGGCTGCAGTCAGGTCCAGCAGGACCAGAACAGAACAGTCCCTTGCAACACTGTGGGTCAGAAGGTCATTAGAGACCCTAAGAAGAGCTGTTTCAGTAGAATGAGCTCTACGAAAACCTGACTGTAAGCAATCATAGATGTTATGTTCATCAAGAGCAGCTGTGAGTTGTTTAGCCACAACCTTTTCCAAGATATTGGAGATGAACGGAAGTTTAGAGATGGTTTGAAGCTGCTATGGAGAGAGGCGTCAAGACTCAGTTTTTGAAGAAGCGGGTGGATTACAGCGTTCTTCAAGTAAGCAGGGACCTGACCAGAAACCAGATAAGCATTAATTATAGAGAGCACGCTGGGACCGATGGACTGAAAAGCACTTTTAAACAAAGATGAGGGTAAGATGTCGAGGGGACATGCAGAGGTCTTCATATAGTTAACTAGTTTGGTTAACTCAGGCAAAGAAACAGGAGCAAAGCTATCTAGGAGGATGGGCCTGGTTGGAGTTGGGAGAGGCAGCGATAAGGCTGAAGGAGAGATGCAAGATCTAACCTTATTGACTTTGTCCACAAAGAAAGACAGAAAGTTCTCAATCTGCAACAGAGTGGATGGAGGCTGTAGGAGAGGCAGGAGAGATGATGCTGCCGATGGTGTTAAACAGCACCTTGGGGTTCCCTTTGCTCTGGGACACCAGGTTGGAAAAATAGGAAATCCTAGCGTCTCTGACTGCAAAGTTAAAGATGTCAGAAGATCCTTAAGGTGCAGCAGATGGATGTGGAGATGTGTTTTCTTCCACAAGCACTCAATTTTTCTGCATTGGCGCTTTAGGCTGCGAAGGCTGTCATTAAACCAGGGAGTAGGGTTCACTGCAGGAATTGATCTGGTTGTGACAGGACAGATATTGTCCAGAATGGAGAGGCAGTGCTCGTTAAACTGAGAAGTTAAGGAATCTGGGTCGTTATCAGAAGAACAGGGTGGATCAAAAGCAGCAGAAAAATTTCTAGCTGTGCTCTCATGAAGAAAACGAGAACTAATCTTACAGCGAGCAGGAGGTGGGCACGCAGAAACTGACAAGTTAAAGAAAATGCAATGGTGATCTGAAATATAACCGTCCTCAGGACAAACACTGTCAGCATTTAGACTCAGGGTAAAAACATGGTCTAGAGTGTGCCCCCTGGTGTGTGTGGGGCCAGAAACATGCTGGGTAAACCTGAAGGAGTCCATAAGGCTGCAGAAATTCATGGCAAAGTGATCAGAGGGATCATCAACATGGATGTTAAAATCACCAACAATCACCAGTCTGAACAGCTTCACAGTGGAGGATAGAAAGTCACTAAACTCCTGGAGGAAAGAACTGTTTGGAGCAGGTGGACGATAGACCACAGCACAGTAGAACAGGTCCTTACACTTGACTTTAATCAGCTGCAGTTCAAAGGAAGCAAAGTGACCAGAAGTTGTAGAGCTACATGGACGATGGTCTCTGAAAACAACAGCTAGGCCTCCACCACGACCAGAATCCCGGGGCTGGCTAAGAAAAGAATAACCACTCGGGCAGAGTTCAATCAGACCAGAATAATTAGATGTTTGCTGCCAAACTTCAGTCAGAAACAGAAAATCCAGGTTTTTAGAGAGAATTTAATCATTGAGCAGGAAGGACTTATTGTTAACAGAACGGGTATTTAATAGAGCCATGCTGAGTGAGGAGGAGGAATCAGAAAATACAGAAACAGCTGGAGTTAGAGGACGTAAAATAGCAGGGATAGACCCACAGTGTTTATAAAAACCACTCATGGAGGGCACAGGAGGAGAAACCACTGAGGAATGAGGATAAACCGACCTTAAAAAACTTGGATGGAGAAACCGCGCCGCAACGCAGCCTGGCGAGAATGCCGAAGTAGCGGACAAGTCGCCAAAGGAAAAGAAGCTAGAAGATCACGCCGATGTTTACAAGATAAACCACGCTTTAAGAGAAGTCTTATTCTCACCTGAGTTCCTGCTCGTTTACCTCTTTTCCTCCGATGTTTTTCCGGGACCGGATAAACATTGCTGGAGGCGTCCTGGGAGGAATCATTTGGCTCTGGGCCAGCATGCCGATCAGGTAAACAAACAGGAAGGTACGTCCTCGGTGCATCTTGGGTGATTGTGAATGAACGGAAGGACAAAAGAGTCTGGCGATCATAGGAGACGGTAGCAGGGACACTACTTAAGAGAATCGCAGATAGGAGCAAGGTGGAAAAGAGGAGATTAGTGGAGAAAAGTTTGAAAAGTGGCCGATGACTGCGGCTAAGCCAAGCACAGGTGCCATCTTGTTACCGACCGGAAGCGGAAGTGAGTTTAGGGGTGGGCATGACTTTTTAAATAAGCAGATGTTGCACTCTTAAAACAAAAAGCAGCTTTATTTGCCCCAAGCTCCATATATTTGTTTAGGACTGGTTTGCTCTGGAGGAGCCAGGCACAAACAAACAAACAAATGCATTAAAGAGCTCCGTTCACTACCCATGTTTTAGTACTTAAATACCAATAAATATACCAATAAAGGTTGTTTGGTGACACTTCACAATAAGGGTCCCTTTTAAAACATCAGTACATTATTTAACATTTATAGAACAAAAAGAGTCCCTCTATTAGTAATTATTAAATGTTCTTGAGGTTAGAACAAAGGGCCTTGGGGGGCCTCCTCCTTGAACCGTCACCTTATCGTGGTGGAGGAGTTTGAGTGCCCTAATGATCCTAGGAGCTATGTTTTCTGGGGCACTTTGTGCCCCTGGTAGGGTCTCCCATGATAAATTTGTCTTAGGTGAAGGGTGAGACAAAGAACGGTTCAAAGGATCTTTTATGGATGTAAATTCAAAGAGTCGGAGTACCCGGCCCGGAGGGTTACCGGGGTCCCACCCTGGAGCCAGGCCTGGGGTTGGAGCCCGTGAGCGAGCACCTGGTGGCCGCCCATGGGGCCCGGCCGGGCCCAGCCCGAACCGGATACATGGGCTCATCCAACTGTGGACCCACCACCTGCAGGAGGAACATGAAGGTTCCGGTGCAGTGTGGATCGGGTGGCAGACCGAGGCGGGAGCCTTGGTGGTCCGATCCCCGGACAAGGAAACTGGTTTTTGGGACATGGAACGTCACTTCGCTGGCGGGGAAGGAGCAGGAGCTTGTGGCAGAGGCTGAGCGGTACTGGCTAGATATAGTCAGACTCACCTCGACACATAACATTGACTCTGGAACCCAAGTCCTTGAGAGGGGGTGGACACTCTCCTTTGCTGGAGTTGCTCCGGGTGAGAGGCTGAGAGCTCGGGTTGGCTTTTTGTTAGCCCCAAGACTCTCTGCCTGTGTGTTGGGGTTTACCCTGTGGGATGAGAGGGTAGCTTCCCTGCACCTTCAGGTCGGGGAACAGGTCCTGACTGTTGTTTGTGCTTATGGGCCAAATATCAGTTCAGAGTACCCACTCTTTTTGGAGTCCCTGGGACGAGTGCTAGATAGTGCTCCATCAGGGGACTCCATTGTCCTCCTGGGGGACTTCAATGCTCACGTGGGCAATGACAGCTTGACCTGGAGGGGTGTGATTGGGAGGAACGGCCCACCTGATCTGATCTTGAGTGATGTTTCATAATTGGACTTCTGTGCAAGCCGCAGTTTGGCCATAACGAACACCATGTTTGAACATAAGGATGCCCATCGGTACACTTGGTACCAAGGCAGCCTATGTCGCAGGTCGATGATAGACTTTGTAGTCATATCATCTGACCTGCGGCCATATGTTTTGGACACCCGAGTGAAGAGAGGAGCTGAGCTGTCAACTGATCACCACCTGGTGGTGAGTTGGATCAGATGGCAGGGGAAGATGCCGCGTAGACCTGGCAAGCCCAAACGCATAGTGAGGATCTGCTGGGAAGGCCTGGCAGAAGAACCTGTCAAGATGGTCTTCAACTCCCATCTCCAGCAGAGCTTTGACCACGTCCCGAGAGCAGTGGGGGACATTGACTCCGAGTGGGCCTTGTTCCACTCTGCGATTGATGAGGTGGCTGTTGCTAGCTGTGGTCGCAAGGTGGCTGGTGCCAGTCGTGGTGGCAACCCCCGTACCCGCTGGTGGACACCAGAGGTTCGGGCAGCCGTCAGGCTGAAAAAGGAGGCCTACAGGGCGTGGCTGGTCTGTGGGTCTCCAGAGGCAGCAGACAGGTACTGAATAGCCAAGTGGGGTGCAGCAGTGGCAGTTGCCGAGGCAAAATCTCGGGCATGGGAGGAGTTTGGTGAGGCCATGGAGAAAGACTATTGATCTGCTCCAAAGAGGTTCTGGCAAACTGTCCGGCGCCTCAGCAGAGGGAGGCAGCAACTCGCTCACACTGTTTAGAGTGGGGATGGGGAGCTACTGACGTCAACTGGGGCTCTAGTTGGACGGTGGAAGCAATACTTTAAGGAGCTCCTCAATCCCACCTATGCACATTCTGAGGAGGAACTAGAGCCGGAAGACCTGGGGATGGAATGTCCAATCTCGGGGGCAGAAGTTGCTGAGGTAGTCAAACAACTACACAGCGCCGGAGGCCCGGGGGTGTATGAGATTCGTCCTGGGTATCTCAAGGCTATGGACGTTGTAGGGCTGTCATGGTTGACATGTCTATGCTACATTGCGTGGTCATCGGGGGCAGTTCCTGTGGAGTGGCAGACCGGGGTGGTGGTCTCCATCTTTAAGAAGGGTGACCTGAGGGTGTGTTCCAACTATAGGGGGATCACACTCCTCAGCCTCCCTGGAAAAGTCTACTCCAAGGTACTGTAGAGGAGGGTCCAATCGATAGTTGAATCTCAGATTGAGGAGGAGCAATGTGGTTTTCATCCTGGCCGTGGAACTGTGGACCAGCTCTATACCCTTGCAAGGGTGATGGAGGGGGCATGGGAGTTTGCCCAACCAATCCACATGTGTTTTGTGGATTTGGAGAAGGCTTATGACCGTGTCCCCAGGGGCACCCTGTGGGGGACGCTCCAGGAGTATGGGGTGGGTGGCTTTCTGTTAAGGGCCATTCAGTCCCTTTAACTGAGGAGCGTGAGTTTGGTCCGCATAGACGGTAGTAAGTCGGACCTGTTCCCGGTGAGGGTTGAACTCTGCCAGGGCTGCCCTTTGTCACCGGTTCTCTTCATTACCTTTATGGACAGAATTTCTAGGCGCAGCCGTGGTGTGGAGTGTGTCAAGTTTGGTGGCAGGAAAATCTCGTCTATGCTTTTGCGGATGATGTGGTCCTCCTAGCTTCATCCAGCTCTGACCTTCAGCTCTTGCTGGGTAGGTTCACGGCCAAGTGTGAAGCGGCTGAGATGAGGATCGGCACCTTCAAATCTGAGACCATGGTTCTCGACCGGAAAATGGTGGCTTGCCAACTCCGGGTCGGGGAAGAGGTCCTACCTCAATTGGAGGAGTTTAAGTATCTCGGGGTCTTGTTCACGAGTGAGGGTAGGAGCGATCGGGAGATCGACTGGCGGATTGGTTCAGCGTCTGCAGTGATGCGGACGCTGAGCCGATCTGTTGTGGTGAAGAGGGAGCTGAGCCAGAAAGCCAGGCTCTCGATTTACCGGTCGATCTACGTCCCAATCCTCACCTATAGTCATGAGGTTTGGGTAATGACCGAAAGAACAACATTGCAGAAACAAGCGGCTGAAACAAGTTTCCTCCGTAGGGTGGCCAGGCTCAGCCTAAGAGATAGGGTGAGGAGCTCGGACATTTGGGAGGGACTCGGAGTAGAACCGCTGCTCCTCTGGATCGAAAGGAGTCAGTTGAGGTGGTTTGGGCATCTGGTCAGGATGCCTCCTGGCCGCCTCCCTGGGGAGGTGTTTCGGGCATTTCTTGCCGGCAGGAGGCCCCCGGGTCGACCCAGGACACGTTGGAGAGGTTACATCTCTAATCTGGTCCGGGAATGCCTTGGGGTCCTGCCGGAGGAGCTGGTGGAGGTGGCTTGGGAGAGGACTGTCTGGAGCTCCCTAGTTGGGATGCTGCCCCCGCGACCCGGACCCGGGTAAGTGGTGGTGGAGGAGGAGGACGACTGCCTTGGGGGGGCATTTAAAATGAATAAACAAAAGCATAAAGGTGGCTGCACATTTTTTGTATATAACTTGAAACTAACAATAATTCAAAATATTTCCAAGGAGCACCACAATGTCACTTTATGAAAGAAGGAAACAGTTTTGAAGGTCTGAGTCTCTGGGCCCGTGATGATGGTTTTTTGCTTTGGTTGAGGTTTGTTCCCAACTTGGAGCACCTATCCAATGCTAGAGAGCTCTGGGGGCTCAGGCAAGGCTTTGAAATGGCTTTTAAAGGTTTATGTGGAAGTTTAATTGCCTCACATGTTTCTACACTGCATTACACAAGTTAATAAATTCGATCAACTTTGCCTTGAACATTGATTTTGATTAAAATGCAATCCACCACAGACATCACTCTCATGCGACCAACACGCAGACTACCAATTGCTTAAAAATCCTATTATCCTATTAACTCTGAACAGATCTTTCAAAAATGTAGGTGTTCCATTTCTAATAAATAAAATATATATTTCTAATAAAAAAAATTTAATTAAAAAAATATGTATTTTTTTAATATTCAAAGGTACATGTGTGAGCATGCTCCAAGGTTTGACGATCTGACGGACCCTCCTCTCCAGAACCCTTGAATAGATCTTATACCAGGGAGGCTTAGGAGTGTGATCCGCCTGTAGTTGGAACACACCCTGCGGTCCCCCATTTTAAATAGGTGGACCCCCACTTGGGCTGCCAATCCAGTAGAACACAGAAGTCTGAAGTATAAATAAATAATTAAACCTTTAAACAATTGATCCTTTTAAGGTTTTAGCAGGATTCTGTAAAATGTTTGACACTGCAGCAGAATCTAACAAATGGCATTGGTATTTAAGTGTTGCTTGCAGACAACTTTGTCACCGCATGCTTCCACATGTGAGTGTAACGCTGATTTAGCAATGTAAAAGTGCTGCATTTTTAAAGTTCATGTCAAATAAATAGTCTGAGTCAAATTACTGGGCACAACAACTGTGGCATTTAGTGTGGTAAACAACAGCAACCAGAGCAGTCTCTGTGCAGCATTGTTGCAGGAACAATACTGTTCAAGTAAGAATTAATATTTTAACGTTAATTTGACTGGAGAGAGCAAACTCACAAAAAGAGGCCTTCGAGTCTAAGCTTTTACCCAAAAACATTGTTATAAGCTTAACCATCCAGCCAACATACCACCATCATTCCAATATACCACCCCACTTTGCTTATATTTTAGGTACTTTCACTTACCTTATTTTTATTCCTAAATACAGAGAGCTGGAGCCTTTTTAATGTTCTTTTCCATGAAAGTCCAGCTTATACATATAACATCATCATCAGCCTTTATTTATAAAGCACCTTACAGGCACAAAGCATGCCGCCAAGGTGTGTAAAATAAAGCAAATAAAACCAACATAGACAATTAAGCTCAACAAAGGGAAAATTACAAAGTAAGAGCATATAAAATACCAGCTACAGCTAACCCACAGAGTTATAATACAAAGTCAAATGAACAAAAGTGGTGTTTTACTTCTTTCTGTTAGAATATTATGCTCAAAATAAAAATCGGGTCTTTGGGATCCTAAAATGTAGTTGACATTAGTGACCTACATAGACATGCATTGCATACTTCTATAGCAGGTCCAAATTATAAAAAGAACAGTTTAAAGGTGATAACAATAGGAACTTGCCCATTTAAATGGCAGATCACAAAGAAAATAAATCACAAAACCTTCAGTTTTTGAATTCTGAAGATTTTTTCATGTCAAGAAAGTCATTATGCAGATTGTTGGGTTTGTAAAGCAGCAAACCAATGTTTTTTCTGCACGGGAAATGAATGTTTTCTCTGACAATTTTCAAATGGTACTTTTCACTAAATAATTTTAGATTTTTAACTCTGCATCTTCTTATTGTTATGCCATGCTTTATGGGGTTTGCTCAATCGATAATCTATGTACATGTAAAACCTTGCGAAGAAATGCACTTTGGAAAAAGTTCTGCTTTGACCAGTACATCAATACAGTCAAAATAAACTGCATTTCTTCAAACTGAGGTTGTGCCCATGTGAGTCTCGTCTCGTCTCGTCTTCCTCCGCTTATCCGGGTCCGGGTCGCGGGGG
>SSNQ01034307.1:100758-111001 GCA_006942095.1 Nothobranchius kuhntae | reverse complement strand
TTTTCCAAAGTCAAGTTTTGACCCCTGCACTTTTTACCATCCATAAACAATATTATGCTATATTAAATTGACACTGGTTGAGCTCTAGGAACAAGTGGAAAACAACTGTTTGTGTTGAAGCCTGTTTCCCATTAGAGCATACTGTAAAGATACCCCCCCACACACACTTCTCAAGTGAAAATTACATCCATGCTCTAAATGTTGGCATACATGCAACTGTGTACATGACTGAAATTCTTTCTGGGGTAGAAAAAAACAAAACAAAACTAAAAGCTATCAACCATTGAAGCCTTAATAGTTCTCACTTGAAAAACTTTAATTCTGTCATTCGGTGTAGTTCTGTGGATTAGCAGTCTTGCGTAAAAAATACAGATGCAAGACGTGAGCTTCTGAATGTTGACAACCAGGGATTAAGAACAGGTCTGACTGGGGTTGAATATGTGTTCAGCAGAGCATGTCATACACGACTGCTCTGTCTAAGAAAGCAGTGTAAGAACAGACTTAAATACTTGAAATAATCTTTTGAAAGCCTGAGAGATTTTTTTCCCCTTTTTTTCTCTGTCTTATGACTGGCATTTTTCATCGTTCCTATGGTAACACTCAGTCTAGCCTGCATTTTAAACTGGAATTGTCAGAGGAGAGTACAAATAATCCCTCTTCAAGGTGGGGACATATGAAAAATGACTGTTTTTTGTCGTGTAATGTCATTTTTCTGAAGGATTTTCCAGGATGTCTGACACAAGAGGAAGCAAATCTCATTTTAGTGGCACTATGCCAAAGAGTTTATGCCAGCGATTGTTGCGCACATCAGCAAAGCTCACGGCATAAATATTGTCTGCTGCACTGTTCTTTACAAGTTCAACTGAAATGTAGAGGCACCACGACAGCTAAAATGTTCTGTATTTCAAGTGAAGGTTTTTTGTCCCTTTTTGCCTCCTAAGTGCTGCTGCGTGCACAATGTATAGCTGCCATGTTGGTTTTCAGTCCTGGACCAAGGCAAGGCAAGGCAAGGCAAGGCAGCTTTATTTATAGAGCACATTTCAAACACAGAGGCAGTTCAATGCGCTTTACAATTACCAGGACATGATATGAAAACAACATAAAAACACAGATTAAAATACACACTGATGGAAAAGCTAAATGGAAGACAAAGTTACTGTACAGATTATAGTGGAGATGACACATGATCCGAAACAATTAATTTAAAGGCTGATGAGTGCATTAGGGGTTTTAGTTTTGTCTTAAACAACACTAGGGTTGGGGCACATCTGAGGGCAACATGGAAGCTGATCACATATGTGAGCAGCATAGTAACTAAATGCATCTCCACCATGTTTTGTTCTGACCATAGGTTCTACCAGCTGATTGTTTCCAAGGGATCTCAGAGCCCTAATGGGTGTTCATACAGGAATGAGATCGGACATGTACTTTGGTCCCATGCCACTGAGTGATTTATAAACTAGTAGGAGCACTTTGAAATCTATTCTGTAGTTTACTGTCAGCCAGTGTAGGGATCTAAGAACAGGAGTGATGTGCTCTGTTCTCTTCATTCTTGATTCTAGCAGTGGCATTCTGGACAAACTGCAGTTGCTTCACAGCTTTTTTGGGAAGACCAGTTTGGAGACCATTGCAGTAGTCCAGCTGACTAGAAATAAAAGCATACATGAGTTTCTCAAAGTCTGGTCTAGACCTGAGACCTCTGACTCTTGGTATTTGATGATGGTGATAAAACGCTGATTTAGTTAACTATTATGAACCACGACCAACTTTGCAAATACCATTTTGCATCAATGGCAGGTCTCCATGAGTTGAGCTAGTCGAGTCAGAAAAGCACATATTACTTCTGCCAGTATGATTTTGTATTTAGCATTTTCCAACAGCTAATTTGAAATTTCTGTTATCACTGATTGGCTAAAATGAAAGACCTTCAGGTCATGCTTAATTTGGGTTAGGGTTATTTAACTGAAGCCGCCCATAAAGAGACAATGTGTAGTTTTTAACTCATTTGCTGCCAGCGTTTCTCACAGTTCTTACTGTTTTTTTTAAGAGTCACAGAATGTTTGCGAGCTAGGATGATGTTGACACCTAAACAACCAAAACAAAGCGGAGACTCACCTCTTACATCAGAAAGAATACGCGCGTTTCGAGCTTTATCCGTTCTTTCATAATCCGTTGTCAAATTGTGATCGGCCGAAGCTTTTCCAGTTCATGCCTCACTTTTTTTACAGCAGCGGCCCAAAACGATCTCCTAACACATGGCTTTTCTGCTTCCTGATTACATGACGTGTGACTTATGCAGATGAAGATCGGCTTTAGAGATGAGATGTTTGTTCTCACGGTGCGGGGGCTCGTTCCAATGCCCACACAGTAAAAAAATGCAAATGACGACTTTAGTCGTCATTGGCAGTGAACGGTTGGATTTAAAATGATGACTTTAGTCGTCAACGGCAGTGAATGAGGTAATATTAATCTCTGGAAAAATCCATCCAAATGTTTTTGAAAAAGAATTAAATGATGCCCAGTTGTTGAAAAATATTGGGTTAGGGTTAGGGCTTTGTAACATTTAACCATAAAAATCGGGTCTAAATTACATGGGAGCAGGCCCAAATCTCTGGGTGATGCCATGTTTCCTTCTAAAGGAGCCTGTTAGGACAAAATACATTTATTGATTTATAACAAATTGTTACGTTTGCCATTCATAAACATGATTAGTTAATGTTGGCCAGGTATCGAGAAATATTTCTGGTTAAATTTAGTTTAAATTCATAAAACAGTATGGATTACCTCAGCAGATGAATAAAGGAACCTATGACTAGAAGGCAAGCAAGTTTATTAGCAGTCTTTTGAGAATCAGTCATTCTAAAACATGAAGCAGCTTCAGTGGTAGTTCAGCTGTTCAAATAAAACACATAACAGTGAAAATAAGAACAAACCAAATATAAAACATCAGCAAACCCAACAGATTTTGTCATCCAAATATATTTTGTTCAGTACTTTTGTCGCGTGCACGTCCCATTTGCCGGTTCCGTTAAAACCCAGTTCCGTTAGAACTTATGAGACTGTGCATCTATCAGGGTTCGGTGGGGGTGTCGGTGAGTATTATCGTATTAGACCCTGGTATGGACTTCCTAAGTAAGAATCATATATTCTATTTTAAAGGTGAAATGATATGCAAGACTTTCCTTTTGTAGTAGCTCACTTCTTTTTAAGCAATCCCGTTATCTTTTGGTTAAAATACTGGGGACGAAGCCCAGCGGGAGGCCGGCCCGGCTGGCAATTTTTTGGGTTATTTGGATTAATTGCGCCCCTATCAGCTTATGTGGATGGTTGGTAACTATAAAATGATTCTTGTTAGTTGATCAGGCTAACATAGATTTATCAATTTATTTAATTAATCCAACCCTCCAGCTGATAGAGACTTTTTCAACTTGCGAATCAGAGCCAAAATTCACCACTAATGTTCTGGTTTTATCATCCTTAAGACAACTCGTTACTCGCGGGTGAGGGAGGAGGCAAGCTCCTCTTATGTTAAGGTTTCTTTACATTAATTTGTCACAAACCGTAAAGTAAGTCCTGATAATTCAGGAACCCATAATTAATATGCTTAGCTCTGTGCAATTAATGGTCAGGGCTCCCACTAACCCCTTCAAAGAGGACCTCTAGAAGAATCAGGAATGTAGATTCTTTTTCAAAAAGTTTATTACAAAATCAAAAAATACAAAAATGAGTAAATATAGAAACAACCACTTCCCCCAAGGAGGAATTAGTTCTAATGATTGATTAAGAAATAAGAAGTTGATTTACACCAACTCGGTTCTTCTGAGAATCGCCCCAAACTTCTCTGTCTCTCCAAAAAACTGCCTGTCATCCCCCATCCAGAGGGGGATGACCTCTTCAAATCTGCTCTATCTCTCTCTGTCGTCTGCCCCAGCTGCTGTCGAATCTCTCCAGCTCTCTCAGGGCTGCTCTTTTATACCCTTCCTGGGCCAGCTTAGACAAGGTAAAAAGTCACATATATCATTACCTCATGACAGTGAGGTCATGGGGTCATTTACCAGATACACACTTTTAGCTCAACACAAGACATTTGGTATCATTTTCACTACATGCAGCATTCTTCTTAACACAGGTCATTACATGCAGCACTCTACATGAGGGCACAAAACACTACATTCAGCACCCTTCATGAGGGCACAGGTCATAAATCATCATGTTTGTAGCAAATTGTAGGTCTTCCTTCAGCATTCCTGGGAGGACTTCTGGACCCAAACGGGATGTCTTCACTCTGCTCCAATCCTTCTTTTCCCTCCAGAGGTGGATCCAGGGGTGGAACCAGGGGTGGAACCAGAGAAGCCAGCCTGCCTCTTGACCTTTTGCCTAGTTCTGTCCCCGACAGCAAGTTCTGAACTCTTGTCCTTCTGACCCTCCTGTGACCCTTAGCTTGGATGCTTAAATGTGGATCTGAGCTCATGTCTTCTGGCTGATTTTACTCGCATAAGCCAGTTCAGTGTGTTTCAGCTTGCCACTGTCTTTGGCATGTGGGGACTGGCAACACTTTATCTATTAATAAAATAACAAATCCAGTCAGCAGAAAAACACAGAAACAACTCTGGTCTATTTGACTTGCTGCAACTACTTTTCCGAACCAAAAGTGAACTTTAGAATAAACTTTGTATGGCTTTGTGTTTTGCTGTCAAGTATAAAACCAATAAAATATTGAAATGTAGCGTTGCGGCACGGGTTTTCTTTGGGATCTTCAGGTACATGTCACACAATAGCTTTTAGGTGCTTTCTTATTCTAAATAGAGCACTGAATTGAAAATGTGCATGCATGGTTTCATACTTTGGCCAGAGGATGCTGCTGTTGTGTTTTTGGGCAAGACATGATCAGAGGGACCGGTGGCACCAGTGTAGGGCAGGCCTCACCTCTGTCAATGCATCCCAGAGCAGCTGTGGCTACATTGTAGCTCATCATCACCAGCGTTTGAATGTGTGTGTTAATTGGTGGGTCGTGGGTGACTGATTGTGTTGTGAAGCGCCTTGGGGGGTTGTGGAAAAGAAGAAGGCGCTATAAAAATACAGGCCATTTACCATTCAAAAACATCCATTTGGAATTTCACTCACATGTTCTTCTGTGTACTAAAACAATAAAGCTGTTCCTCCATTGATTCAGAGCACGAGCTTGGTCGGCTACTTTTATTTGCTGCTAGCTCAGTATCTAACCCACTTTGGCCAAAGATTGATTGACTAATAAATTAACTTTACATGTGTTAAATGATTGCAAATGTAAACCACACACATACACACACACACACACACACACACACACACACACACACACACACACGCACGCACGCACGCACGCACACGCACACACGCACACACACACACACCATTGTTACTGCCTGCTTTTGGAAATTGGGATTCCAAATATATTTCTTGTTGTTGGCCCTTAGAAATGTCTAGTTAAGTAAGACTGGGCTGTTTACTTGAAACTCAGCATTTTTAACGGCCACAGCCAAAGTGACCAAGCCACTCTTCAGGTCAATGTTGAATTCATGCCAGGTCGTCGAAAAAGCGCCATGTTTTTCCAGATTGACTGTAGTTTCAATCTCATTAGCCTCAAAGATTTTTAATCAGGCAAACTTAAATTTAACAGAATTTATGCAACCTTCTTAAAAATCAAGACAATCACTTCTTTAGGTCTCAAGCTGACTAATTCAATAGTCAAACCACCGGAGGCTGGCATGCAACCTTGAGGTAATGCAGTAATGGTTGCAGAGGAGACCGATCAATGGAAATGCTTTAACCTTTCATGTCACTGTCTCCAACCCCTTTTTGAATACATGCACGTTTTTACCTATGAGTAAAGAATGACCATTTATCCAAAGCAGTATGTTTTGTTGTGTTATGTTTTTATATAAATTTGTTTTCAGGAAAAATAATGAAGAGTCAAAAATGACACCTTAGTTGCTTCTGTTGAACCATAGTTACATGGTTCAACAGAAGCATTTTGACTGTACGTCACAAGTTAATTAAAGTCCAATTTTCTATGTATTTTTTGGGGGGCAAAAATTGGACATGCCATAAAAGCTTAAGCAAAATCTAATAAAACAGCCTTATAGTGGGTAATTAAGTATAATGACTGGCTGACCTGTAATAACAATAAAAAGAGAGGCTATGGAAGTCAAATGTTTGTGTGGTGGATTTAAATGAATAAAAGTTATTGTGATGCACATCTACTAGAGTCAATCCCACTTCAAGCTAGTAGATGTTATCAATCACAAAGCTGGTTCTAGGCTCAACAAAGCTTTAATCCAGTAATCTCTTGAGACGGCACATAAAGTTGTTTTAAAGATGATCAATGTAGCTATAGAGCCATCATCAATATTTAAGCTTACAGTATATTTTTCATGTTTTTTGGCGCTTCAGCAGACTACGAAACACATTCAAAAAAGCCATTCTCATCCATTTTTAGCAAGTTCATCACCAACTCATTGAGATATATCAGGTAGATCAGTTGAAACATTACAAACCATCTGAGGGAATTAAAGCTGCCGTAGCAAATCTGCAAACAATCTAGCTTTTAAACACAAACACGATCACAGAACTCTCACCATGTGTCAGATGGCGTTGCATTGCCAGAGTAAACGAGATAGCGCTAAATACCAGTCACCGTTTTCTAGGTTAAAAGTTTTCTGTTGTCCGTGACTTCAAATAGTGTTTTTCTTTTTGGGACTCCGGCAGTTTGTTCTAAGGTTGAAGTGGTAGCAGCCGACTGTTATTATGATATTATTAAGCCGAGAACCTCTCACACCAGTGGTGTTCTGTTAGCTAAATACACAAGTGCGTAATAAGTGGGAGACCCCGGGTAAACGCGGAAGTGCGGTGGTTTGGTGAGACAGACAAGCGAATGGTCCAATCGTTGTTTTTCTTGGATTTGATTTCACCACATGTCAGGGTGATTGCCAATCATGATCATTCAGGATTTTTTTCCGACCACATTTCTTCCTCAACGGCCTCCTGTTTTGTTTGTTCTTAACACATTAACAACAGTTCTTAACACACACAACAGACTAACATCTTTTCCATGACCACCAGATGTGTCTTTCAACACGGCTGTTTGAGAAATGAGAAGCAACTCATTGCACCAGTTGAGGTTAAATAATTAGTTGCAGATGAAAGATAACCACCCATGCAGTAAGTATCCAAAAGGAGGCTCGTATCTATTTGCCAACCTTTTTGGGCCAGGCAGTGTAATTGGAATATGTAGACTATTTATTTTAGATGAAACCTCTGAGCACTGACCAGCCCCTGTGGTTTCCTAATTTATTGATTGACAAATAAGTCTATGAAATGTACCAATTTTAAATGTCTTCTTTAAGCAGCATGAATTTAAAGTAATTTTGTGATAATTTAACCTAAAATGATTTTAGTGGTTAAATAAAACTATCCCCAAAACTGAAATACTACCAGTTCATCTGTTGTCTATCTGCTCTGTCCTCCAAACCCCGTGAGTCACAACAGATGGCTGCTCATGCTGAACCAGGTTGTGTTGGAGGTTTCTTCCTGTTAAAGTGGAGTTTTCCTCTCCACTGTTGCGACACGCTTGCTTAGTTTAAGGATTGCTGCAAACTCATTGGTACAACAAGTCAGTGACTTGGTGCAGTCTGCTGGGTTTAAATTAATTGGACTAAATAACTGAACTCAATGCACCAATTAGTAGTTTCAATTGGAATGTTTGCTTTGTAAAGTGCCTTGAGACAACTCGTGATGTGAATTGGTACTATTTAAATAAGAATGAGTTCAATTGGTTGTTTTACACATTGATAATCTAAAAAAGGACATCACTTTTAAATGAAATGTTGATCCCTTCAACATTTTCCCCTGTGCTTTACACATGTCAGTGCTGCATGTTGGTATGTCCCAGCCACAGTGCGGTTTCATCTCCAATGCTTCTAGCTGCTGTCTGTCTCAGTGTCTATAGCTTACGTTGCCTCAGGGACTTGTCACTAGATGGAGACATTATTCTAAAAGACATAGATTTAGACATGAAGCATACATAGAATGCAGAGTGAATTGTGTTTCGTACTCATATCTCACTTTGAATACCAAACACCTTTAATCCAACCCAAATCACGACCACAGACTTTAGTCTGTGGCGACGCAAAGCATCAGAAGTTGAGTCTTTTGTATCCTCATTAACTGCTCGGCTGTGTATTCCTTGGCAGAGTAGTTAGGCTGTGCCTGTTGCTTAGCAACAGAGGGAGATGCTCCCCTATCTGGGGTGCATGATGGTGTTAAGGTATCCCAAAGAGGAGTAAAACTGTAAGCAGTTAACTTTTGAAGGCCAATGCGGAGATCAAAGATGTGAGACTGTTAGAGTTTTAGTATTCAAGACAAGTTTTGTGGATTTGATCTTTGTTTCTCTTCTAAATCAAAGCCACAGTACTTCTCAGCATCTTATTTAAATGCCACATCTTTACAAAGATGTTTAAGTTTTGATAGTTGCTCTTCTGTATTTTTTTAATTACAGAATGGAACAAAAGGTGGAGCCAAACACATGGTGAGTGTGTCAGGATCATTGTCACCCACCAGGATCACAGAGGTGAGGAAATACCAGTTCTCTCTCTTTAGGTGACCGGCTGCTTCTGCTCTGTCTATCCATCTATCTGTCTGAATCTGCATCGCTCTCTCCTTCTCTGCCAGAGCTGACACCTACTGGCTGAGTACCAGAGATACTGACTAATAAATCCTGACAACTTCTGGCTGGAGCCATTATTAATGGCCCACTACCAACCGGGCCAGCCTGCGAGAGTGTTTCAATAAACCAGTAAACCCAAGGCTTCTTATTTACCGACCACAGACAAGCAGATTAGAGCCTGGCTGGATTCCTGTCCTCTTTTCAGCACAGCTTTGAGGTTAATTACCAGTGTAAGCCTCAGGCGCGGCTGCTTTGCTCGTCACATCCGCGATGGCTTTTGACGTTTTAGTTAGATGTTTGGCTTTTAAACTTTAAACAATGTTACAATCTTCCCCCTGAAAGCCTCTGTTTGTTGTTCACACAATCTCAGTGCAGCAGCTCTTCATCTCATTTTACATTCCTATCACTGTTTGCTGCTGCAGGCCTCCTGGGCTTGCTGTTCCTGTGAATCTGAGCCACCGCAGGCAGATCTCTTGGTGCTCTGCAGCAAAAGACTGCACCGCATCAGTTCCCTTTTTCTACAAATTCACATCCTCTGTGCCCCGTCTTCTTTGTTTTTGCTTTGTTTTTTTTTTGCACGGGTTGTTGATCTTCATTTGGAATCGAATTTCAGAAGCTGGCGTCAAATAAATGATCAAGTAGACTAGAATGGAGGCTGTCATAATGCATGTAATGAACACTCAATTAAATCCTCCTAAACGCAGTGACTTGGACCTCTTCTTTACAAAATCTCAATAACCAAGAAAAGAGTTGGTTACAGTAAGAGAAAGGGCTGCTTTCCAGTGTGATTAAATGATGGTGATTAATATAATGTAATGTGTTTTAAAGGTAAAATTAGACTTTTTCAAGGATCCGTCAACTACTTTCACAATGTATTTCTTGTTAAACCATTGATAGTTCTTTATTACAGACCAGTGGTGGCTCCAGAAATGTTTTTCTGCAGGTGCTATGAAGGAGCTAGCCTTTTTATTGAGGGTGCTATGAAGGAAGTGGTAATGCATACCTATTGTTCTCTAAAACACCTTCAACACTAGCAGATTCACGTGCGTGCACAAAACCTCAACAACACCTGAAACAATCATTAATATACATCATAAAGATATGAACAATCGCTGACTTTTCCATGACATCATAAACACATACAGCCACACAAAAAAACATCTATAGTGTTGCAAGGTTAGCTAACGTTAGTGTTAGCATTTCCAGCGGCAAAGCCCTCGACTGCTGCGGTGGTTGACTCTCCTCATCCAGATCCATAGGTTTTTGTGGGTCTGAGATCACTTCCAAAGATTCATTCGTTTTCTGACTGAACCCGTGGAAATTTGGGCAACAAAATCCGATCCATTTTACCACTAGCTCTTTCATTCGTTCGCAGGTGGATAAATGAGGTCAAATGTTAACATCAATTTCCTGTTTTGGTTTAAGTTTTTACTATCTATATGATAATTTACTCAATATTTTTGTTTTGTATGTTAAATATTATCACATCTGCACGTAAAATTAAAATTAAATTGTAAAAAAAAATTATATTTACTTATG
>SSNQ01034307.1:54392-84736 GCA_006942095.1 Nothobranchius kuhntae | reverse complement strand
ATTAGTTTTGAAAGGGATAAGTTATGCCTTTTTTCTTATGGTATAATAGTTCTATGGTCGACACAAAACATGTAAATGAAGTTATTTGCTCAAAATCCCTGATTTCAGCAGTTTTATTCTTGACCGTTTCAGTACCTTTTAGAATGAGCTGCTTCCAGACTTAAGCTGGCCACACCCACCTTCCCCCACTCAGACTTTTATAAGCTTAAAAGCTTCAATATCCGGGAAAGGCACATAGTAAAGCTGCTGCTTCTCCAGCAGAAGCTCTTTCTTGTGCACAAGAAGTGGTTCTATTCTAATTTCCCCTTTTATGACATCACAAATGTGGCCTTTTTGAAACGACTTGTTTTAGGCACTTAATTCCTTTAATCAAACACTGACAGAAAACTGATGGATGGATTTATTTCATGTTTGGAGTGTTTATAGAGGCAGTAGAGCTTGTTTTACAATATATATATGTATATATATATATATATATATATATATATATATCCCAACCCTGATTCTTCTCAGTTTAAATAACAAAATCTGGAAAAACGGCTTAATCAAATTTTTGTATGTTCTCAGAATGCAATAGGCTTGCCATAGTGTGATTTAATGTGGTAGGTCAACAATGGTTTTCAGCAGCTAGGTTGTGGTAATTTGTCATCATATTAACAGCTAATCAGAGCTCTGGGTGGTGCATAGTGGCAGACTAGGGGAATTTTCTGATCTACTTTGGTTTGTTGTCGAGAATGTGAAGCAGAACAAACTAACATCATGCCTTGCTGCAACCTCATTACACCATCAGCTATGTGCTAGTGTGACATGATCTTCGAGGTAAAATTCCAGTCTCTCTATGACCACCATGATTTTTTTCTCTGATTTAGCATGATTTTAAATGGCTTGGCCATTAAGATGCCTTTATAGACCTTGAAAAGATGAGTCCATCATGACATTGAACCAGGTGAGTACTTGGAACAGAGAGAAATATTGAAGCGATGCAGGATAGTGGGTGACAAGAGTTTGTCTTTGAAGTTCTAGTGTGGCTGCATCCCAACACACTGAGAATAGTACCAGAAAGGGGCCGGGGCATGGAGCTGTAGTTGCTGTATTTGATATGACTGTGCTGCAGATGTAAAGTTCATAGTAAAGGTGCATGAAATCATCTCAGAGACACAGAAAATGAGGAAAAACAGTTTGGTAAGTACGACGCCTAAACAATAAACTTTTTCCTAATTTGCTAAATTTGCTATTCCACTGAAGAATCTTTGTTAGGTTTGTTCTGTGTTCCTTATCTGATTCCATTATTTTTTTGGTTCTTCTCTAAACGCAGAACAAATAGAGCTTGTTTTTCCCTTTTTGCTGACGTGTTTTGGCTCTCGCTGTTGCCTTCATCAGAACCTTGCTGATGTTGGTGGCGTCACTTCCGTGTCCATTTATCTGCGGGCAGCAGAGGACGATATTGCCCTCTACTGCCCGTGCCTTCCCTGTTGATCAGCATGTCCCATGAATGGTCCAGCGTGTATAGTCCTTTGACCCTGTTCATGGTCCTGGGTCCACATCTCCTTATTTCAATCACTTCTTTGATCTATCTTTTGTATTTCTGTTGTTCCGTGTTAATGATCTGTGTACTGTCCCAGTCCATTATTATTTTCCCTTGTGCAGGGGTCTGTTATGGCTGCTCTTTTATTTATTGTACTTTCTGACTCTTGTTTTGCTGCTCTTGTGTGCCTTCATCTTCTTTCCTTCTCGCACTCCTTTTTATGTTCTGTTTTTCAGGCGTTGAGTTGGAGTCCTGCTTCTCCCAAGTATGTTTTATTGCAGAGTTTGCACAGTATTAAACGTCCGCAAAAAAGGTAAAAACAAGCTTAATTTACTCTGTGTATAAGTGGTATAAGTGAAGAACCAAAAAAAATGGAGGTCACGATGAAGGTAGCGAGGTCATTATCTGGTTTGAACCAGATCAAACTGACTGCCCAAGGTTAGGAGGCTGAAAGTTCTTGTCACCAGCTCTAACTCATTGGAATGTACAGTGTCCTCCATCGCTGCCTGCTTTCCTGTTCATTCACTATCAAATAACTGTCAACTGGAGTCTTTTACAGCACAGAGGAGTTGATCATGTCGTCATCACTTGATTATTTTTGGTGAACAATATTTTTATCGTTCCATCACCTGCCCTCAATTAGATTCTTCTGAACAAACCTCCCCGCCTGCTTGTTGTGGAACAGAAGAAACTCATTTTATGCTGCAGTCCATGTCTTCCAATCACACATCTGCTTTGGAAATGTCAAGCAAACTACCAGATCTGCTCGGGCCATTTGAGCACCATATATACTTAACTGTACATTCAATCTATAATCACAGGCAGCCATTGAGTCGTTGCTTATACTGCTCAGGAAGTAATCCTTCACCCCGGAGTCTGTCAAAGAGAAAGGGAGAGGAGGGAGCAGAGCAGTATAAATAGGGAATAGCTCTCTCATGCATATGCATGAAAACTCTGTACCACCTCACATGGTCATTTATTTCTAACATGGTGAACATTTGAAATTTGCTGGAATATTATTCAAATCACAGAGTGCTGTGAGATGAACACATTTGAATAAATTGCATGAAAAGTGAATGTTGGGCAGCGGTAGAGCCTGGTATGGCTTTCAACTTCAGGGTTTCTCACGGTAATTTACAAAAGACAGGATCTTTTTGAGATCTAAGAAGCAGACACTGGTAGAAACAATGTATTTGATTCAAATCCCTGACACTGACACTTGAAAAATCGTGAAATTACTTTGTGAAAAGAAGGAAATACTAATTAGTACATTACAGTCCTTTTACAAACTGTTTTTAGATGGTCTTTATATGATATTGTATCAAGGACTGACTTATTTGCATTTGTGTGCAAAATATTTGTATTACCTTTTAGAGGAAAAGGTAAATTCAAACACACATGTCCATTAGCACAGACACAATGAACTTAATTCTACAAATTATACATACTACAAGGGATGTATACTTTAGATTGTGCTATTGTGAACAACACAGTAAAGAATGAATTAGCATAAATTTCAATTTTGATTTTTGCATTGGGAAATGTGAGGGTGCTTGTATTCTCTGATACAAGTCATTTCTCACAGCTGCTGTCCTCATTAACAGGACACTATATTAAGAATTAAACCCAGTCGACCCACTTCCCACCAATGCCAGACCAATAATGTGCAATAAATCTGATACTGTGCCTATAATTAATTGCAATGTGACTCTGGCATGACTAGTATTCATTTGTAATTTTGACCATATTCTCCCATTGAGAGAAAATGAGTGAAAGCAACATGTGTACCTCGCTTCTGATAACAGACTGTTGTCATAGTAAGAGTTGGGACTTGGAAGCACAGGTGTTTTAACAGGGGTGCGTTCCATTTCTGCAGCTGTGCATGCACTGAAAAAAGTGTCTTCCAAAAAGATTTTTTGTAATCTAATTACATGTAAAATTTCCATGTAATTTTATTAGACACAGTCAATGAAATATCCAATTTAAGGTAACCTGTTATTGTGTTTATTTATTTTTTCACTTGTGTTTAACTATTGTAACAAGTTACAGTTTCGATTTTACAAATGTTGGTTAAATCTTACATACAATTACATAGGATTTTATTTTTTGGGTGCATGCAGTTTCCTTTGTTTTTCTTCTTCAACCCAAGTTAAGTACAACTGACACACTTGGGATATGCTGCTCCCTAGCAAATCTTTTTAAAACTCTCATCAAATGAGATTTTATTAAAGTTGTGGGTTACTCGTTTAATCAATACATTTGCAGCGGTCTCTAGTGGGAATGAATGCCTTGCAGTCAGAACTCAGGGCAGAAAAAATCTCACAAACCCCTGGCCCAGCAGGACCAGTCTGCGGTATCAGAGCTGTGCTTTAAACGAGAGGATTTAGAGTCTTATTTGCTGATATTTAGACATCTTGCCTCTGATTGGATAACATCAACGTGACTCTACAACTGACTCGGCCTGGGGAAATGGATGTTTTATCTCCACAAATACCAAGTCAGGAGGAGCTTCAGCCAGGTGTTTGAGTCGCTAATGCTAGCGGTTAGCTTCTGTTGAAAGGGGCGTTCTCTGTTGATTCTGGATGATAAAACAACAACAGAGTTCCCCGTCGTGAGTCAACATGTGTAAGTCCAATTCACGGTGTGACGTAGATCTGTTTAAATCCTTTTAAACCAGATGCGAATGCAGGAGATAAGTGAAAGAGACTATTTTCATGTTCAGCCTGTACGAAAGACTCAGAGTAACCAATTATAATCGGAAATAATAATAAAAACATTTTTTTTTCATTTACTGAAATATGCTGAGTAGACTTACACTTAGAAAGTTAGACTTCAGTTTAACCATTTAGATGCGTCGTGATTCTATATAGTTTGTTAAATCTTCTATAGCAGTTTTATTTGGTGTTTACTAGGGCAAAATATTCTGTTTTTGAGTGTGGCTGTTGTGCCAAAACTGCTTACAAGATGAATTTAATCTAAATCTATTACACTTGGGCTTTTCTCACCCTCCTAAGTCAAAACCATGAATTAAGCTGCTTACAGGCTGTAAAAAAATAAAAAAAACTCATCCACTGATTTTCTGAGCCTCTTTTCCTTAGTAGGGCAGTGGGAAGACGGTGTCCCGCAGTCACTGAGCGAAAGACAGAAGAAACCCTAGACTGCTCGCCAGCCCATCGCTGGGCATAGAAAACCATCCGTCAATGATTTTTTTTATTATTATCCCATCCTCAATCTTTACTCTGCAAAACAAAATTTGGTCAAAAATTGAGGTGAAGCATGGGTTTTGTTAATAACCTGTTTCCTTTTGTTCTGTGGAAATGTCAAACTAAAAGGGTGTTTCAGACACTTTATTGTGAGGTTGAATGAAAAAGTAATGAGCTATTAGAATCCTACTTGTTTTGGATACATCTAGGAGCAATTTGAGTTTAGGGAAATAACGCTAAGCAGACTTTTCCTTCAGTAACAAAGTTTAAATGTAAATGTTTGACTAAGTTTAGTTTTTAAAACTGACAAAGTGAATTAAAGAAAAAAGAAGCTAAAAAGTTGCAGCAAATTGATTTTTCTTCATGCAGACTTCATTACTGATAAATATAAGAAAACAATCAAAACTAATTCAAAGACAAGGTACAAAGGTTTACAGGCTGATGCTAAAATGTTTTAATATTTTTTTACAAAAACACACTAATGGTTTTCTACACAACCGTGCACCAGCATCATTAGTGATAGGAATGGTCTTACACAGACCTCATGTTTTTTTAGCACCAGCTTTACAAGTGGGCAGAATTAGACGATATTAGTTTCTGCTTATTATACACAAACTGCAGTAATTAGATGCCCTAAAAGTGGAGTGTTTCACCGCTGCACAGTGTAACATCTCATTGCATTAAGATAACAGAAGGCAATTAGGTTCCATCCTAATTTTTCTCCTGGTTCTCCCGGTTTCCCTCGGCTTATTAGCATTGATCCTAATTGCAAACTGCACAGCTGTTTCTGTGATTATTTGTTTATGGGGGCCCGTTAGGGATTTTGTTTACAATATGTTGTCAGCTTAGTGAATTGTCTTTCTCCCTTGATATGATAGTGTTGACTTCTGAATGGCGGAAATAACAATTGAATCCAATATCTATGTCAGCAATTATTAGGAGGTTTCTATGATTGCAGAGTGAGCAGGTGATGAGACTAATCTGAGATCCCAACACCAGCATGGCAAAAGACTGAATCTGAGGAAAAGTGATATTAACACATTGGCTATCTGTTTGTTTTAGGATTTGGTTTAAAGTGCTTTTGCTGGTTTTTAAAGCTTTAAATGGTTTGGCTCCACCATATCTGGCAAACACGCTGCATTCGTATGTTCCCTCTCGGGGAGGTTAAGAGGACTTGTCCTTGCTCGTGGTCCCCCGGTCATGGCTGAAGATGCAGGGGCGACAAAGCCTTTTCATTTGCAGCTCCAAAAGTATGGAAGGAGCTTCCATTACACATTCAGCAGTCCTCTCCTGTACCAGTTTTGAAATCCAAGCTGAAGACCCAGTTTTATGAACTGACTTTTAAATTTGTGAGTGATTGACTGTGTTGCTTTTTTAGTGTTGTTTTTAGATGTTTTTATTTGGTTGCTTTTTTAGTTTTTAGTGGATTTTATGTGTTATGCTTTTATCTGTGTCTGTGGAGTACTTTGGTGGCATGTAAGTGTCTGTGAGGTGCTACATAAATAAAGTTCGAGTCGAGTCGAGAAATACTATTATTTTTTTTCTATTACATAAATCTATGTAAAGGGGTTTTATCATAAAAAGTTATTCTCTGATAGCAGCTAAGGGTTTTCTTTGATATTACGTCTTTTTCGTCAGATTTTTCTTCTTGCCTTAGAAAAAAAAATAAAAGGAAAATTCCTATCATTGTGTTTTTAATCTTAATGCTTCATTATGTTGTGAGTAAACCATTTAGTAGGAATGTTCAAAACATTTTAAAGGTAATTTTTAATCATAGTTTTATCCAGCTTTCATTCTATGAGCCCTAGAAATTCATAAAAGCAGCAGACAGATGCACACCACATCAATTGAAATGGACCATAATGCATTGCAAACTGGGCCAAGAGCGTTCTAATGTCTGCTGCTGCAATGTCCGCTGATATCAGCTGAAAAAATAAGTTTATAGCTGACCTTAATGCAAAGTGGCTCAAATTATCAGAAAAAATGCAGAAGCTAAAGTTAAATAGTTTTCATTTAGTCAACGCATTGTTGAAAAGGCATTTTGACATTACAGTCACTGTAACAAGTGCAACTTTGTCATTTACACTTTTACTAGGACTTTAAAAACAGTATTTTAACAGAAAGAGTGAAAAAAGATGTTTTTGAATATTATTAAGTCTAGTAAACTGAATGTATGATAACGTTTTAACAGCACATCAAACTTGTGTGAGCAGATATTTCGCTGCACAATGTGCAACAACTAATCAGAGATAAGGAGAAAGTTTATGTCAGTGGAAGAAAAGCAGATTATTACAATTTATCAGCCAAAACAAATAAAGAAACACCAGATTTATTGATCTAATCAGGTGTGTCTTGCTAAAGTTTCTTTATGCAAAGCGAACCAGTAAAATCTTGTTGCACAATAAGAAATATGATTACAGCAGTGTTTGGATTGTAATATATAGTGAACATGATGTAGTGAGTACATTTTTCTGTCATCTATATAGTTTCTTGCATTTAAATTCCACAGCAGAAAATGTTTACTTGATTTAATTTTCAGATTGAGTCACGAATCAGTTTTTACTTGACTATTAAAACTGAATAAAAATATTTTTTACCACGTCTCAAATTTAGCTTTTAATGGGTTCTAACTAACGATAGCTTTTTCATTTTAACAATTAACAAATTACAAAAACATTTTCATTAGTAAATGGCCCAATAACCAATCACAGGCCTTTCTGTATCAGAGTTCTAGGCTAGCTAAACCTTAGAGTTAATAGGCCCGTTTCCACTATCAGATCTTCTGGGCTTTCTTTCTGGACCTTTACGGTATCTGCGCATCTCCGTCACCAGGCTGGCCCAAAGGGACCAGTTTCTGGGCCATTTCAAAGGCGAACCAAGTACCTGCATTGGGGTATGTCCTTGGGGATGATCAGCAGTTAACTCATAATGGATGGTGGGAAATTATATCAGCTGACTTCATTAACTCATTCACTGCCATTGACGACTAAAGTTGTCATTTGCATTTTTTACTGTGTGGGCGTCTGAACGAGCCCCCGCGCCGTGAGAACAAACATTTCAGCTCTAAAGCTGATCTTCATCTGCATACGTCACACGTCACATGATCAGGAAGCAGAAAATCCATGTGTTAGGAGATCGTTTTGGGCCGCTGCTGTAAAAAAAGTGAGGCGCAAACTGGAAAAGCTTCTGCCGATCACTATTTGACAACGGACATGAAAAAACGGATAACACTCGAAACACGTGGATTCTTCTTGATGTAAGAGGTGAGTCTCCGCTTTGTTTTGGTTGTTTTGGCATCTACATCATCCTAGCGCGCAACGTTCCGTGACTCTTAACCCTCCCACTGTCTTTATGGTGACTCCGCAATGAGACTTGCCCATTGAGCAGGATTGATGGTTTATCCCTTGAGGTCCGCATGGCAGGGGTGAGGTGGTGCTCACTCGTCACCCCTGCCACATGGATATATATGTATATATGTATATATGTATATATATATATATATATATATATATATATATATATATATATATATATATATATATATATATATATATATATATATACACACACACACGCATATACATATATATATATACATATACATATATATATGTATGTATGTATGTATATTTTTATTTATAATTTATTGTTTTTAATATAGTCAATGAATTGTATTCACCACGGATGCTCAAAAACAGTCTGATTCAAGAGAGCAGACAACAGTACTTTTCCTTCTTTGTCTACTTACAAGACCTCATTTAAAAATCAGTTTCAAAGTAATCAGAAATCAAAGTTGGGATTATCCACAGTTGAAAAACAAAAGAAAAACAGCAATATATATTGATTTACTGAGCAAACACACGGCTAACAGGAGCTTGATTGGTTCACATAGTCTAAAAATGAATTTGACACACTTGTGTTAGTCCGTGCTGCGTGCTCTGTGTGTGTGTGTGTGTGTGTGTGTGTGTGTGTGTGTGTGTGTGTGTGTGTGTGTGTGTGTGTGTGTGTGTGTGTGTGTGTTTCTACACACATTCATCACAGCCCTCCTCATACTGAGACACTCAGACCTCCCCCTCTCATTATGTCTGGAGGAATGAAACTTATTAACCACTTGGTGGAGCTGTCACACTCTTTCCATTTATTTCTTTTCTTTTATCTCTCCATCTACATCCACTTGGTGTGAATGTGTGTTGGCTCTCTTGCCAAACCATGCTTTCCCAAACTTTCTCACCACATCCTTTTTTTGTTTTCCTATCTCCTGGTTAGACATGCACATACCAATGCAGCTTTGTACTCGCTCATCCTCTCCTGTGTATTGTTGCTTTCTCTCAAAACGACAACTGCTTGCTATAGGGTGTATCACTGAAGTTTTAAGCATGATATTAATGAAAAAAATGTCTGGTAATATCCCGTTTAAGTACTTGTTCACGAAAGCTGCATTGAGAAACTTTAACTTCGGCTTTGCAAATCATTTAGCTCTAAATTTGAACGCACGTGTAAAGAATGAAATACAAGGAGGCATTGTCAAATAAAAAAGAATGATGCTATCAGATTGATGATGTAGCAGAATGACAATTCTGGCAGGTACAGAGAAAGATGACGTCAGCTCAGGAGCTGTGGAACAGTAAGCTAGACGTTCAGTTACAATCTGGTGACAAACAGCAATCTTGCAATGAGTGAAGTGGCAGCTGACAAAGAGATACAGCAGCTTGATGAAGTGATGGATCGCAGGTGTGGAGGGCAATCACCAAGAAGACGAGGCAATGGAAACCACAGACCACAGCAGTTCATCGCTTCACCCTCAAGAGCACTCAAGAGAAGATAGACCATTGGCAGAATAGGTGAGTAAATTGTGAGCATAAAACAAGCCATGTATCTGGAGAATTTATGGGTGACTGGAGGGATTCATGGTGTTTGCCAGGAATAATAAGTTTAGCAGGGACAAACTGTTGGGTGACAGAAAACAGCGAGCAGCTGTCTAAAGCACAGGCCTGAACGGGAGGCGACAAATGCTCAAGGGTTAGCCCTACGGTGGCTGCAAACCGTAAACCACAACACAGTCTCCACTGATGTTTATATATGAAATAAGCCTCATGGGGCTTGGAAAAAGTCTGAAGAACAGGAGGAAAACAGGTAAAGCTACATAGAAGGAAAATGTTTACCATCTGTACTGGTGAAGCCCCAGGTTTTGAAAAATATAATCATTCCTGTATTTATTTATTTTTTTACTTGTTGCAAGTAAAATGAGCAATTAATAATGGAAGATTTGTTATAAAGGCAGTATTTTGTTGTGTCACAAAAAATTGCATAATGCCATAAAACAAAATATTTGCAAACACTGGCATCACATATTCAAAGAATAAATATATATATTTTCATCTAAATACAAATTGTACTTTAACATTTAACCTCCTTGAGGCCCAAGTTTGCATTTATTGTGTTTTGAAAAAACAAATAAATTGTAGCTATTACAAATTAGTCAACTCTCAAAAATCTGAACAAAATTTTACTTGGAACATTTTTTTTTAAAGAAAAATGTTAACAAATTTCTCACAAAAAAGGAAAAGTATAAAAACATAAAGTCAATATCAAGTGTCCTGAAATTATAAAACAGGTCTATTTTCAAGATAATTAATTGTTATAGTGTAAAAAGCCAATGTCCACATACAGTGGGGCAAAAAAGTATTTAGTCAGCCACCGATTGTGCAAGTTCTCCTACTTAAAATGATGACAGAGGTTAGTAATTTACATCATAGGTACACTTCAACTGTGAGAGACAGCATGTGAAAAAAAATCCATGAATTCACATGGCAGGATTTTTAAAGAATTTATTTGTAAATCAGGGTGGAAAATAAGTATTTGGTCACTTCAAACAAGGAAAATCTCTGGCTCTCACAGATCTGTAACGTCTTCTTTAAGATGCTTTTCTGTCCTCCACTCGTTACCTGTATTAACGGCACCTGTTTGAACTCATTATATGTATAGAAGACACCTGTCCACAGCCTCAAACAGTCAGACTCCAAACTCCACTATGGCCAAGACCAAAGAGCTTTCGAAGGACACCAGGAAAAGAATTGTAGACCTGCACCAGACTGGGAAGAGTGAATCTACAATAGGCAAGCAGCTTGGTGTGAAAAAATCAACTGTGGGAGCAATTATCAGAAAATGGAAGACATACAAGACCACTGATAATCTCTCTCGATCTGGGGCTCCACGCAAGATCTCATCCCATGGGGTCAAAATGATCATGAGAACGGTGAGCAAGAATCCCAGAACCACACGGGGGGACCTGGTGAATGATCTGCAGAGAGCTGGGACCAGTAACAAAGGTCACCATCATCAACACACTACAACGGCAGGGAATCAAATCCTGCAGTGCCAGACGTGTTCCGCTGTTGAAGCCAGTGCATGTCCAGGCCCGTCTGAAGTTTGCCAGTGAGCATATGGATGATACAGCAGAGGATTGGGAGAATGTCATGTGGTCAGATGAAACCAAAGTAGAACTTTTTGGTATAAACTCAACTCGTCGTGTTTGGAGGAAGCAGAATACTGCGTTGCATCCCAAGAACACCATACCTACTGTGAAGCATGGGGGTGGGAACATCATGCTTTGGGGCTGTTTTTCTGCTAAGGGGACAGGACGACTGATCCGTGTTAAGGACAGAATGAATGGGGCCATGTATCGTGAGATTCTGAGCCAAAACCTCCTTCCATCAGTGAGAGCTTTGAAGATGAAACGTGGCTGGGTCTTCCAACACGACAATGATCCCAAACACACCGCCCGGGCAACAAAGGAGTGGCTCGGTAAGAAGCATTTGAAAGACCTGGAGTGGCCTAGCCAGTCTCCAGACCTCAACCCCATAGAAAATCTGTGGAGGGAGTTGAAAGTCCGTGTTGCTCGGCGACAGCCCCAAAACATCACTGCTCTGGAGGAGATCTGCATGGAGGAATGGGCCAAAATACCAGCTACTGTGTGTGCAAACCTGGTAAAGACCTATAGTAATCGTTTGACCTCTGTTATTGCCAACAAAGGTTATGTTACAAAGTATTGAGTTGAATTTTTGTTATTGACCAAATACTTATTTTCCACCCTGATTTACAAATAAATTCTTTAAAAATCCTGCCATGTCAATTCATGGATTTTTTTCACATTCTGTCTCTCACAGTTGAAGTGTACCTATGATGAAAATTACTGACCTCTGTCATCATTTTAAGTGGGAGAACTTGCACAATCGGTGGCTGACTAAATACTTTTTTTCCCCACTGTATGTGGACACGGGGTCTTGGGAGGTTAAACTTATTAGAATATATATACTTCTTTTACAAATGGGGAATAGAAATGTACATTTCAAGTCCTCCAAAGTCCAAAATTCTTACCAAGAGGGTACATACTACATAGTATGTCAAAACTGCGCCCTGTACCCCAAAATGTGTATGCTGCACACTTTTTCATAATCATCATATGAAAGACCTCTGAATGATATAACATTTTTTACTGTTGTTTACAAAAAAAATCAGATCATGTGTGTGCTGAGTGCATCATACTGACTAAAATGCCTCATAATGTCCCTGCATTCAGTTTTATAAGCAAATCAATCTTATGAAATGTTTGAAAGACTGATTAAATTTATGGGTCGACTGAAACACTTGCAGAAAATCAATTAATTTACCATAAATCTACTCACTTGATTGAATAATTTTTATCTTTGGTCCTCGTTTAATGCAATACTGGTCTGTTTAAAAGAGCCGAGATTGAATTTGAGCAAATAAGGCTAAAACATTCTCTCATGTCTCAATAAAAGGCTGCACCTGCAGCACATAAATTCAATGAAACAGATATTTGTGCTTTAATGATGTGGCAGTGGTATTGCTAAGCTTATTAATTTAATGTATGTGCCTTCTTTTTGCCAGCTTTTGTTTCTGTCTCGTTATCGTGATTTATCCTTGGATCCCAGAGCTTATTGGGTCTACAGTGATAAATTAATGCCAACGTTCACATTAGCACTATCAGACTAAACTTTTTTATTCACACATGCTGTTGACTTGTATTTTTTTGGATTAGTGAGCATGCATAAAAAAATAACACCTACATTACATCCTTAAGGTGCATCGCTCCATCCTTTTCTTTATTTTTTTTTAACTCAGTAACAATAAAAAAATAAGCAACAACCAGAAGTTTTTTATTTTGTACTTTCACGAGGGGCTGCATGAGTAAAAAAGTGTGGAGTAAAACATCTTGAATGCGATGCACTGACTAAACCAATGCAAACATAAAAAGAGAACAGCGCTGCAGAACTTTCCATTTTGCTGCTGAACTTGTTTGACTCCTCTTTGCTAGTTGTCTCAGGTCATCTGCGTTTTACTCCATCCAGCTATAAATAATGTGGCTTGTCATGTGTTATGATGGATTCTGCTGGTATTCCATATACATTTACACAAATGGACAATCTCCTCCTTCACCCGATCCTTCCCACTGCTGGTGTTGCAAAACACTGGTGCCTGTTCCTGTGCTCAAGTAGAAACATGTATTTTGGGGTGTTTTGACAGTAAACAGCACCAGAATCGTAGCAGAGAGCTAAGTAGTTTAATTTAAATGAATAATTTAAATAGTCTCCTCCACACATTTTGGCCTGTCAAAAATACATATGCGAGTCACAGCACTGCTCCCTGTCAGACGAATTCTGACTCATTGTGTTTCAAGGTATTTAACCCTAACCCTAACCTTTTAATGTTACTCCAGACAGGAGAGCCACCAGAATATGTTCAATTGGGCAGATACACACAATATGACTGATAATCCTGGCAGAATGTCAGGAATTTTATTCACCTTCTAATATCTTCTTACTTTATTTTCTAATTTTAAAGATGTTTTGATTTAATAAAATGCTTGAATTAAAAATGTTTTAGTTGAATCTTGAAAAGACAGTACTATACATAATCGGTTAGCATTCAAAGGATGTGTTGTGACTGAAGGTGTTTGTGTGTGTGTGTGTGTGTGTGTGTGTGCGCATACACCTGCTCTGTCCTCTCAAACCCCGGTGAGTCACAGCTGATGGCTGCCCTTATTGAGCCAGGATCTATTGGAGGTTTCTTTCTGTTAAAAGAGTTTTCCTCTCCACTGTCGCTACATGCTTGCTTAGTTTGGGGACTGCTGAAAAGTCACACAAGTCAGTGCCTTGATGAAATCTGCTGGGTGTCATTAGATAGGAAACGTTAAACCAACTGACATAATGACTTGAACTCAACGCACTGATAAGTAGTTTCATTCGGAATGTTTACTTTGTCAAGTGACTTGAGACGACTTTTTTCTTGACTTGACGCTACATAAATAAACTGAATTGGATTGAACAGAGTCCTGAAAATTTGTGCCTGGAGATTAGTTGACATGTGCTTCATTCATCCCGGATTAGGAGAATTATTTAGCAACAGCAACATGATGATCTGCTGAGGGTCCTGCGCCTGCCGATGACATCATCATACTATGGCAATACTACTCGACCAAAATGTATTGCATCTCTTTTTCAATTCTGTGTTTTTACATAGGTTTTGGAAAGAGTGTTTCATGTTTCTTACTACCTAAATGTTTTTGAATAACTTCCATAAGTCGTGCATCCAGCCAATCATCTAGTGTGATGTCACTGGCAGGTGCAGGACCCAAGCCGGCTAGAAGGAAAACATGGCGTCTAATATGGCGTACCCCAAAGGTGCTAGACCCTCACCTTATGTACTTAAGTTCCAATTTTTTTGGCTGTATGTTAACAATTGGACATCATTTCATTACTTTTAACAACATTTCAGTGGATATAAATTAACAGTAAAATACACACTGTGCCTTTAAAACATTCCCACCCATTTTTTTCTTTCAACAGTGGTAAATAAAACTATGAGTTTAAGATTGTCTACCTCGGGAAGGTTGGAGCAGTTCCGTCCTCTTTGATGGCACCATTGACTCCATTGCAGCAGCACATAAGAATGAACACTGACTATATAAACAGCTTCAAAACTTCTTCAACAAATTGTCAAACGAAAATGATAACTCTGTTCTCCCTGTCCTCAAAAATGAATACCATTGTTGCTATTACAGTCACAGTTAAGTTTCAATAAATTTGCTAAGTTAAAATGCATTTACTTATTTTAGCTGAAATTCACTTTTTTATTTCTGGAAACACTTATGTCAAAGTATTTATGTCAAAGTATTTGACGTTTAGTCTCCTTTCTTTGCTTGTGAGAGGCTATTTATATGTAGGTTTTCTTCTGGCCAGAAAAGCCAAATTACAGGAGAGGATTAGAGCCACTGAAAATAAACAAAAAATAAAAGAAAATTCTGACTTTAATCTTAGAACTCTTCTTTTTTTGTCAGAATTCTGACTTGTTTTCTCAGGATGATTAAAGTTAGAATTCTGAGATTAAAGTCAAAATTATGAGAAAAAGGTCAGAATTACCTTCTTTTTTCTTCTTCTTTTCGGTGGCCTTAATCCCCTTCCGTATTAATTGGAGTAAAGACATTAGTAATCTTAAAAGAAAGGCTACATCTAACAACTATTTGTTTACTGCTTTACAGTCATTCCTCAATGACATCAAATTATGAAATCATTCCTCTTTTTCTGATTGCAAATGCTCAATATATTCTTATAGGTTTAGTTCAGTTGTCTTTTATTAACAGCAAAGGAAAAACGAATGTTTCCCCCTCCAGCTAAGAGAGTCAAGCATTAAAGGGATTAGAGACTGACAGTGGTAACGCCTGTTTAGGTACATAAATGCAGTTTCTAGCAACTTAATGACCATGCCGAGTGCCCCGCTGCAATTGCTAATTATAAAGAAGGATTAACCGAGCCATACCACATCCAGCAGATCGCCACTGACACACACATAATAAAGACGGAGAAGCTTGGAGGCCTCACCAAATCAATATTCTTCATGCTTTTAAATTGTGCATTTATCAGACTCCTGTAACTGAAGCATTCATTTAAAAGGTACCCTCCTGCTTGATCTGCTTTAGTTTGAAATGCTATTCAGTACAAATAACTTTGCCATATAGACACAAAGCATCTCACCCAGTGCCATTATGTATTTATTTGACCGATTATTTAATAGTAAATTCATTTGGATTTCATTTAGAATCCAAAAGCTGCACAAAGTGCACAAAATACTTTACAAACAAAAGATGTACTTTTAGGGTCTGCCTCTGTCTGTCCCTAATCATGACTCATTCATGAGTAATTTTCAAGTGTTTAAGGTTCCAGTTAGCGTTGGGTACCGAATTCGGTACTTTTTAAGGTACCGACCGATTTCCATAGTACCGACTGAGCACCGATTCACGTAATTTGAAACGGTGCCTCGTTTCGGTACCCGTCCTTCATAACAAGAACTTGCCTAGACAGCTGCGCATGCACAAGAGCGTTATGTTGTTGGTCGCTGCGAGCGAGTTGTAAACAGAGCAGCATGGTAGAAAGAACACACGCTAAAGCTTGGGTCCACTTCACTAAATGTGATGGGTAACTGGGTGATGATGAAACCAGCGACAACGATCTAAGTGAGACATCCTCATCTTAATCTGCTCCGGTAGGTAAATAAAATGTTTACGTTAACGTTAGCTTGATATGTTGGCTTCCGTTTTGCTAATGGTGCGTTCGCTTTCTCCTCGGAACACCGATTTTCCGACTAGAAAAACATGAACGCGCTCTAAAGTCTGGCTTCACTTAACTAAATGCAACGGGTTATTGGGTGAAGATGAAGCCCGCGACAATGATCTAAGTGTGAGGCATCATCTTTTTAATCTGCTCCAGCAGTTGAATAAACTGTTTAAGATAACGTTAGCTTGATAAATTAGCTTCCATTGTCACCATTGTTATCAGCTAATGGTGCGTTCGCTTTCTCCTCGGAAATTCTAACTTCCCAGTAGGAAAAGTCAAATGAAAAAGGACGGCAAAAGGAATGAAGATACACAGTAAATTTAGTTCACAGTAAAGATGTTTGCTTCAGTTTAATTATAGGCTTATAAAACTACAAGGACGATGTTAAATACAAACAGTTGTATGTTATTTATCATGATATTTATTAAATATGGTTATATATTGAGAAATTTATATATTTTATTATAAAAGACAATTAAAATATTAAACACTCAAAAGTATCAAACTGGTACCGTTAAGTACCGGTATCGATTCCTAGGTACCGGGAATTAGTACCAAATCGATTCAAATGTCAAAGGTACCCATCCCTAGTTCCAGTCGAAGTCACATCTCATGTCAAGAGGCAAATCCAAGTCAACTCTATAATTTTTCTGGGCTGAGTCCGAGTCCCAGCCTCAGGTGTGAAAGCAAGTCAACACCCTACTAGAGTCTTACCCCACCCTGGTCACCCACATTGCCTTTTTGAAAAATCGAAAATTCTGCTCAGTCTCTGGCTTTTTGTCAGACTGAACCAGGAAACGGCAGCAGGCACAGAGACAGCAGGCAGGGAGCTCTGGAGTAACTAGTGACTCCAACCCATAGCCAATCAGTAACCGACAGCCACTGATGTCACCTTACCTTGTCAGTACCCTAGGAACCACAACAAAGCATGTACTGAGAAGTTGGGAGACAATAATAAATTGTGCTGTTGGAAAAAGCTGTACCCATCGAGTGACGCTGAGTAGTGCTGTTGGAAAAGGGCCAACACACACGGAGAAATGGCAGCTGTGATGGTAGGAAAATCCTGACCAATTTTGAATACCAACAAAGTTTTATATGCTTTATAGAAGCTCAAAAAAACATTGTCCTGTTTTTTCCAGCTCTGACATATTGCTCTATTAAGAGGGAGCACATCACTCCTGTGCTAGCTCAACTTCACTGGCTCCCGATTGAGTATCAGGTTAGGTTTAAGATCTTGCCCCACACATCTCTCTGTACTCCTCTATAGATATGCCGCCTCACAGGCCCTGCATTTTCTAGACTGAGTACTCCTGGAAGTCCCGTGTATTTTTTTATTTTTTTATTTATTTTATTTATTTATTTTTTTGTGGTGGCCCCAAACATGTGGAATGGATTTCCGTTGCTTGTGAAGCAAATACAGTCCAACCAGCCTTAAAAGCTATTTTTTGATTGCCCTTCTTCCCCTGAATTCCTTGGTTATATTGTACTCCTTCACTGGTCATGAATCCCTGAGTGAATCCCTTGTTTTTGTTTAATTGTCCCTATTGTACTGTAATGGTGTACAGCCCCTTGAGCCCGCTGAGAACGTGCAATAGAAATGATGATGATGGTGATTTTTAAACACCATTTTACTGCCACTTTGAAGGGATAAGGTCAAATCGCAAGTCAACACCCAATGATGGTTGATGGGATTTTGCTGAGACTTTAGGTTGATACTGTACAGGTTCGGTAAGGGTTTTTATCAAATTGATCATTGAAAAACTAAAACTAAAAATATTCTACATTAGTTTTTTTAAAGCATCCCCAAAATAACCACTGACAAACACTTTTGTAGAGCCAGACCCCAAATTAAACAACAAGGCCTTGTGGAAATGTTAGAAAGCTTACCTGGAAGATGCTTAGGATGCAGTTATTCAGCAGCTAAAAGTCCTACATCTTAACACATCGATCCAATTTTATTTATTATTTTTCAATATTAGTAGATTCACAAGATCAAAATAACAAGGACTTTTCACCAGCACTGCAGCAACTGTAATCTTGAACAGGTTCAACATAGGAATTGGTGACAGGAAAGGACTGAAAGTAGACCCAAGAGTCTACACCAGATCCTCATACACAACACACTCAGACTGATTTATTTCATTGTCATAGAAGTTGTGTTATATAAATATTACTTGGAATGAAGTCCCCATGGCTGTGGACTGGGCTTCAAAACGTGTTGTATGGAAAGCCTGTTGCACAACGGAACTACTATGATATGATTTAAAACCATTAGTTTAATTGGCTTGGTTTTTATTATTGTTGGATTAATTGCACTTTTCCTTTGAAACTACTTTTGCTTTGTTACTCAGAGAAAAACAGTTTAAGCATGACACTCCTGTTAAATGGATGAACATTTAGCTCACCATGCAGTGTGTCTACAGTGTTTCTTCAGTTCTAGTTAGAAATATTCATTGGTTTAATACATGTAGTCACTGTTTTGTGATACAGTGGGGAAAATAAGTATTTGACACATCAGCATTTTTATCAGTAAGGGTATTTTTATAGTGGTTTTTTGATACAAAATGTGCACCAGAAGTTGCCATCAAGCCAAATATTGAATTCATACAAAGAAATCTGAATATTTAAGTTTACAAGTTGTGTCTTAATAAAGTGACAAGACACAGGGAATAAGTATTGAACATATTTTGATACTCTGTAGAAATGTCTTTGTTGCCGATTACAGCTTCTAGACACCTCTTGAATGGAGGGACCAGTTGTCCATAATGCTCAGGAGTGATTCTGGTCCATTCTACCACACAGTCTTTAAATCTTGAAGGCTTTACAGTTTTATGAATTTTGATCTTCAGTTTTTCTATTGTATTTAGGTCAGGTCAAGACTGGGCCATTCAAGGAACTTAATTTTCTTTCTTTGAAACCAGTTCATTGTTTCTTTGGCCTTGTGTTTAGGATCATCGTCTTGCTGAAATATTTACCCTCTTTTCATTTTCAGCTTTCTGGTAGATGGAGGCAGATTTTTAACCAGTTCCTGCCTTTAATATTACGATGTCTGCCAGTACCCCTTGGTGAAAAGCAGTCCTGCATTATGATGCTTCCACCCCCAAACTTAATTGTTGGTAAGGTCATCATGGGGTGGTGGTCAGTGCCATTTCTTCTCCAAACATGGTGTGTAGGATGACAGCCAAGACGTTCAAATTTTCTTTCATCTAACCATAATATAGTCTCCCAGTAATCCACAGGCTTCTTCAAATGCTGCTTCACAAACTTTAATGTAGCCTCAACACGCTTTTTGTTCATCAGTGGAGCCTTGCGTGGGATGCCATGGTTTGCAATGATGAGATTATGAAGATCTTGGGAGAATTCTTTGCTTTTACCTATCAGGAAGTATTTCCTGTGTGCCTATTGGTTAATGAGAAGCCTTTAAAGGCCATCAATTAGAACTAAAGCTGACATCAATAAGTACTGATATGGGGGCAGGGTTTATCTCTTGCTACTGACAGATTTCTGGTGATCTCCTGGCTTTCTATGTCATTTGGAGACTATGACTATGAGCACCTTGTTATTTTCATGTTTCTAATACTTTTTCCCAGGGCATTTTCACTTTACACATAACTCAATTCATAGACTGAAATCTTTAACTCCTTTGTTGCCAGTATTTCTCACCATTTTTACTGTTTTTTTCTAAAGAGTCACAAAACGTTGCACGCTTGGATGATGTAGACGGCAAAACAACCAAAACAAAGTGGAGACTCATCTCTTACATCAGGAAGAATCAGTGCGTTTCGAGCTTTATCTGCTCTTTCATAATCTGTTATTGAATTGTGATCGGCAGAAGCTTTTCCTGTTTCACGCTTCACTTTTTTTTACAGCAGCGGCCCAAAACGATCTCCTAACACATGGATTTTCTGCTTCATGATTACGTGACGTGTGACGTATGAGGATGAAGATCGGCTTTAGAGCTGAGATGTTTGTTCTCACTGTGCAGGGGCTTGTTCCGACGCCCACACAGTAAAAAAAAATGCAACTGACGACTTTAGTCGTATTAACAGTGAACGGTTGGATTTAAAATGACAACTTTAGTCATCATTGGCAGTGAATGAGTTAATGTCTTTGCCTGAATGAAATACTTAAGTTGATATTAACATGTGGTGGAAATCATGTGTCAATAGCTCACTTACTGATAAACACGCTGGTGTGTCAAACACGTTTTCCCCGCTGTATATGATGTTAGTTGACTAGAATACGCTTTTTTGACATTTGCTTAGGTCAAACATTTGAATACATTTTTGAAACAATTGGTTTTGTTTTTATTCACAAGTGTTGGCTCCGTGGTTGGAACTACTCCTGTTTTCTTACCATTGTTCATCCTGGCCCAGTCAGCTGTAGCCGTCTGGGTGTTACGCTGCTCTATGCGTAGAAACCTGAAGGAATAAAATCTGCTAACAGACTTTTCTTTTCATAATTAAATAGATCAAACTTTCTCACACAAGTCAGACGATTATCACCTTCTGAGTCAATACTGACCTTTCCCTTTTTAGTATGCTGTTCATAACCTCTGAAAAATCATGAAGACCTGAAGAACAAAAATATCCTGATGGACAGATGGATGTGTTGTGGTGTTAATTCTCAAACAGATGGTACACACAATCAACACTTGACTCTCCAGGAGCCCCGTGCTGTTGATGTTTGAGGTCTAATTAAAACTGAAGGAGAATTCCTGAATCCTAACAGAGTCCTCTCTATAGACAGCAGATTAAGATCAATGATCTGCAACAAAAAACAAACACAGCTTATTTGTTATTCCAGGTTTACTGATATTCTAGACATCTTCTGTGAAATTAGCCTGTAAAGTCCATGTCCAGGGAGTAGAAAAACAATTTCTGTTTCTGAAATTACATGACCATACATGGCTAATTGGAGAGGCTCTAAATAAATCACTCATGGACCCATTATGTTACAAGAAAAGAAAAAAAGTTATAAAAAAATACAGGTTTTGCTGTCGCACATAAACGACTATGGAATGGTTGAAAGGAGTTATGCGGAAAGATGAACTCATGATCCAAAGGAACCAAAGCAGATTTTCTTCAAGAAAGTAACTTTGGCTCACAAGGTGAACTAATGTGGATGAATCCTTCAGGTTAATTTGTTTTTAATATGACGACCCAGATGAAACAACCGTGGTGCTAAAGGCTCTCCATCGTAAATTTCGGACTTTTCTGAGCTGTCAGGTTCTGCACAAAAAACTCCATAACAGCCTAATCACCCAAAGGAAATTAGAAGGAATTTAAAACGTCTAGGGTTCCCGTTTTTTTTATTGAAACTTTTCCGCAGAGATGGTTTGGGCTGTTTTTATAAGGATACTTTCATCAAAGAAAGCTAAAAAGAGCACAGAATTAAAGTGGCAGCGTGTAGTTTCCTGCTGCTAGGGGGCAGTAAGTACATTTCAGGTTAGTTTTACACCATATCGCTGTGACTATCAGAAGTTTAAATAGACATCATGGTAAATGTTCTCTGCGGAGCAGAAAGCATGCAACTTCGGCGTGACTCCTCAGACTTTGATGGTCCTTCAGTTAAATCCATTGAGAGAATGCAAAGCTGATTGCAGTTTTCTGGTGCTGTACTATCTGGATCTCGCTCGTGGGCCTGCGCCTGCCGATGATGTCATCATACTACAGCATCTTTTCAACTCGGTTCTTTCACAAATGTTTTGGGAAGATTTAAGCAGTTGTTATCACATTCCTGTTTCTTACTACCTACATGTTTTCGAACATGGCAATGTAACTTCCATAAATCGTATGTCCAGCCAATCATCTAGTGTGATGTCATCAACAGGTGCAGGAACCTGAGCCGGCCAGAAGGAAACATGGTGGCTGTATTCCAATTCAGGGGTTGTGTGCTCATGAGTTGGGTTTTAAGACCAGTGATGTTACAGCGGCATGACGAAGACTGTCCAAATTTAAAGAGTGCTCAGAATGCAGTCTTGAAATACTTTCCTTTTTTCCCCCAAATTTGAGAACAGGTGCCATGTATTCTCCTCACCTCTATAAATCCCGAGATGCACTGTGGGACAGGTGTTGTGAGAAATGCTGTTCACCTGAAATCTGTTCCCCCATGACGAGAGGTTGCACGTCAAGCTAACTTCACATCATTTGTGATCAACTTTTACAGCTAATAATGTCATGCATGTGTAGGGTTGTCACGGTATGAAAATTTAACCTCACGGTTATTGTGACCAAAATTATCACGGTTTTCGGTATTATCGCGGTATTTTTTAAACGGTGTTGCATATGTTCAGAAAGCATTGATAGTCCTGTTCTACACAAACTGAAATAGTTTTGAAAAGGTTTAACAATGTTTATTAAACCTAAAATAACACAAAGCCTTAGCAAAAGTGCAACTTTTCACAAGTAAAGGAACAAATAGCTTCTTTTTCTGGAACATGTTACAGTAGTCAGTGCAGGTTTAAATTATACAAATCCAAACATTCAAAACATAAACAATATGTAAACAAATCAAAGAAACACCACTTGTTTTCTCATATACTTGTTTTCTTCATTATCAAAATGAAAATCTAAAACTCCAGTCCACACTTGACTTGAGCACTGTACAAGTCAACCTTAAAAAAATATGTATTTAAAATAAATAGCCACTTTAAACAAATTACTAAAATAACTACTACACTATGTAATCAAATCCAAATGTTCAAGTATAAATGGCATTGAATAAGTAAACAAATCAATGACAAGGAACTAAATGTATACTTCTCTTCATCATAAACAAATAAGATGCTTCATCCAGCAACAGGGTGTCCGTGACACGGTTTAAATGCTGGCAGAGGACGCTGCGGCTGCAGTATATAGTGACTCGTTGCATTCTCCCTCAACTAAAAGTCCTCACGTCATGCATTTAAGCTAAAATGCTAATGTTAACTTACCTTGCACTGGCTGTAGAGACGTGGGTGATGGTCACTCAGTTGTGCCATTAGATTCGAAGTGTTGCTGCCTTTTGCAGACACTTTTTTCCTGCACGTTCTGCAAACGGGATAGCAGTCTTCTATTAACTGTCCCTCAGCATTTTTCAGAAATCCAAAATATGCCCATACTTCTGATTTAGCCTTCTTTGAGGGCTGATGGATGTCCTGGGCGCTGCCGTCTCCTCCTTCGGCCATTATTTCAGCTTCAAAGTTTTGGTGCCGTTGCAAACTAAAAAGTGCATGTGCGCGCCGCGGGAACTTCAGCTGAAGCGACGGTGGCTGGTAAGGGTCACCGCGCCGAAACCGCGGCCACGGTAAACCCACCGAGATAATTTAGTTTTTTAAAAACTGGACGGTCATTTTTATTGTCAACTTTTTTACCGGGGTTTACCGCTATACCGGTTACCGTGACAACCCTATGCATGTGAGGTATTTTTATTTATATTTCCTTCTAAAAACAATAAAAAAATTACAGTGACATAATTGTTGTTCACTCTCTTCCAGCAAGTTTATCATTTTTGAAAGTTGTGTAAAAGGATGTAATCTCACTCAGTTTAACCATCTTTTATTTGATGTTGTTTAGTCCTCTCATAATGGACATTGAGTCCTGTAAATTTGGGAATATTTGTTCTTTATTTATAAGGGGAAACAATATTTCAGGGGAACAGAATTTCGCAGAACACCGGTGGTACATCTGCTGTAGCTCTTCAAACCGTGACAAAACAAGGGAAAAGTTTACAACATGTGCTAGCTCCATTTCTGCAGCTTCGTCTTAGTGCGGTAGCAGTTGCTAGGTGACAGGAGGACATTTGCCACAGTAGGGGCGGGGCTATTATTTAAGGCTAGACTGTTCAAATTCACAGCTGTTAACATTCGGTCTAACCGATCACCAAAGAACACGTTCTCCTGAACTTGTGAGCATGCAACCCCTGAATTTGAACACAGCCAGCATCTAATATGGCTTCCCCCAAAGACGCTAGACCAGCGCCGAATGTACTTTAGACCCAATTTTTATGGTTACATGTTAGGAAGTTGCCAATATTTTTAAACAACTGGACATCATTTTATTCATTTTCAACATAATTTTACTTGATATTTCCAGATATTAAAGGTAAAAATACACACTGTCGCTTTAAAAAAACAACGAATAATGATGGAGAATTTGTCATTTTTGCACAATAAACTCATCACTAATTTATCTGATAGCCCCAAACAAACCAAAACAAACCAAAACATACATTTATAAAAACGTTGAAAACGTGAACCCTTTAATCAAACAAAAGAACCTCGTTCTCTTTCATTTCAAAGTACCTATCAAGTGAGTGGGTGTGTGCTATTTGGACAGATTCACTCTTTGTTTTCCCTATTTGAACCAACATAGTTAATGATCTGCCATGCTTTTTCATGGCTGGTTATACCATCTGCAGCTGATCCTTTCCCATTTCACTCTTTTGCTCATTTGGCTCTTCATCTGATTTCGGAAATGGCACAAAGTGCAACTCATTTACAAGTCTGTGTGAAAAGCGTCACATCAGAAATTGCAAACCAAATAAAACACCTAAGGGTTTACAGGTGGGGTCTGATTAAATGATCACTTTTCCTTCCATACAATGACACCCGATATTTGTTGCACATGGGCTTGAATTTCAGGACTTTGTAGTATAGATACTGTTCAGGGTCCAAATTGGCTCATCTCATGACAACAAGCAAATGTCATCAAAAGGTGAATGAGAAACGAATTGATTTAGGCTGTAATAAAAACTAAAGCATACTACTGCCAGCATCAGTTGTTACTGCTCAAATCAGTCTTTTCTACCTCAATCTTAGTCATCGCTGAATCACAATGCCAGACTTCTATTTCATATTCTCTGTTAACTAAAAACAAATCAACTGACGAAGAAAGCAAACACTTAAAGGTGGAATATAACACGAACAGTAAAGCAACATCTAGTGTGTAGAGGACGTAGTTGCAACAATAGAACAAGATATCCAGCCGTCGGGATGCCAGGTTTGCTGCCGATACATGAAGTGACCAGCCAGCACCTAGTCCAGTTACAAATGATGCAGACTAAGGAATATTTACGACTAAGTTTATTTTACAACAGTGTTTAATGCTAACCTTTCTATTATCGACATCTTCTGGGCTCAGAAACAGTGCCAGCCTCACTGTGCTGAACGGACTGTTTATTGTATGTTATGGTTCCAGCATCTTAGCTCCTCTGCCTCCTGGTTTACCTGCACCCTGTGTCCCCACAATAAAGCCTTCAGCACCAGGGACAGCTCCAGCGTAACCTTCACCCTCACTTCAGGACCTTGGAGAGAGGCACGCCAGACACAGCAGCAGATGAAGCAGCTGAATCCAATCTGCCATCTTCCTCTCCTAAGGACAGATAAACCGGACGCCAGCATTCATCCAGGGAGGTCTAGAGCTAGTCTGTGATTCTCCTGTGCCTGTGTGTGGCTCTAGCTAAGGCTAAACTGCTGGTTCGTGAAAATACTTACCCCGGGTTTCCACGGGAGCGTCAGCAGCACGTTACTGCAGCAGCACGTCTTGCTCGCGTAAGCTGCTGCTTGGCCCTTCCCACGAGACGCGAAGCAGCAGTGGAGCAGCTGTCACCGACAGAGCACGAAGTCACATGAGTGACTTCGTCAGTAAACACAACAACAAGCAGGAGAAAACTACAACATGGTTTGTGTTTTATGATCTGTCCGTTTTATAATCGCCAATACGGACCTGAAAAACAAAGGAGACCGCTAGCTATGTGATAACTTCTCACGGGGCCGCAGTTAGTAACCTTTTTTAAAAGTAAAGCAACCGGAAGGCAGCATGTTCTTTATTCTGAAAATCTCAGTAGCTTCTCTCCATTTCCGCGTCCGATTTCCTGTCTTTCCTTCCCCAAAAATGTCGAACTAGACCCGTTTCAGAGGCGTCGCGCGTAGAAAATAGAACCGGCACGTAAAGACCACGACATGCTGCTCCTGAGACGCGGCCGACTCGCGCTGCTGACGGCTGTCGACGGCTCCTGTGGAAAAGGTTCTGTTGACCACAGCGGTTCCTATCAGCAGCTATGACGTGCTGCTGCAGTAACGTGCTGCTGACGGCTCCCGTGGAAAGCCGGGGTGAGTTGTTGTTGTTGAGCTGAATCTCTAGTCCTTTGTTTTAGTGACATATTTGGTGTTTTTTCAGAGGACTTTTAGTAAAGAAATTTTCATTTAGTTGTGGTGAAAACCTGTGAGCTAAATAAGCTTTAGGCCTTTCTAGCATTTTTTTTGTTTTGTTTTGTTTACTAGCTGTAGTTTATCAGTTTGCCTTGGCTTCTGGTTTTTCCCTCTTGTTAAAACAGGGAGTGTTCAGTTTATTTTGTACGAAACAGCTTTGCTTAATAAACCATTTACTTTGACCACTGGTCACTTCCTTATTATATCTCAGTACAGACCGCCTTTTAATTTTCACTGTTTGTCCCCTCATCCTCCTGAGCGGTCAGAGGGGACATAACACCATATTTGGCAACCTGCAATGGTGCCCTCTCATGGCTGGTAGATGTAAAAATAAACTCAGTGTCGTGCCTGTCAAAGTAAATATTTTATGATTTATTTAATTAAAATATAGCTTTTAAATGAAATACTGTACCTTCATTCTGCACACCTCTAAATGACCCGTGAAGATAAATGTAGCTCTTTAGTGCATTGCTCCATACTAAACTTGTAATTGTAGCAATAATTCCACAGATTTCCCTCTTTCCCCTTTCTTACATTTTTAATCACAATTTTTTTCTCTTCTAAAACCAGATTTAAATTTTTTTAAATCTTTTTTATATTTAGAATTTAAAATAAATGGAAACCGTGTTCCCTCACCCGGACGCGGTCATGGAGCCAGGCCTGAAGGTGGGGCACATTGGCGAGCGCCTGGTGGCCGGGCTTTCACCCATGGAGCCCAGCCGGGCACAGCCCAAAGAGGAAACGTGGGTCCCCCTTCCCATGGGCTCGCCACTCGTGGGAGGGACCAAAGGGGTCAGGTGCAGTGTGTGACGGGTGGTAGTCGAGGGCGGGGACCTTGGCGGTCTGATCCTCGGCTACAGAAGCTGTTCTTGGCACATGGAATTAGAGCCTTGCACTGAAGCCCTAGACCCGCGGGTCGGCCCGGCCCGAGGGCCGGGCTTCGGGCCAACGACTGTGTAATGACCTCGGACACGGGCCGGGCCGGGCGCCTTTATTTTTAATCAAATTCATAAAAAAAAACTGAAACACTTAAACGCAGCAGCACCTGCCTGCTTCTCACGCACCCGTTAGCTCAGTTAAGGTGTGTGTGGTTTATAAATGCGCCTATATAAACGCATTCTCAAACTGCTGATTGAAACATGTGCCCCTATTCTAATATGCCATTTTATGTCCACTTTGATATGTCAGAAACCATTCGTTTATTCTCATGAAAACGGCAGCATTCTATTTCTCTGTGAATAAATTCGCTCTGCAGTTAAAAAAAATGCAGCATTCGTTGATGATTTTTTTCTAACTGGAGAGCGCATTTTCAGAGCGGCAGATTACAAACGCAATATTAATTGGGGGTGTTTATTTAATCTGCCGCTCTGAAAATGCGCTCTGCTGTTAGAAAATTAGAATGCTGCTGTTTTTTTCTAATTGCACAAGAGCACATTTTCAGAGCAGATTAAATTTACAAACGCATCCAATTAATATAGTGTTCGTAAATTTCATCTGCCGCTCGAAAAATATGCTCTGTTAGGAAAAAAAGCTGCATGAATGCTATTTTTTTTCTTTTCTTTTTATTTTTGTTTTTTACTGCAGAACGCTTCCCACAGATAATTAGAATGCTGAGCATTCTATCACGCTAAAACATTATGAAAGGTTAAAAAAATGTCTGGCTCGGGCTCGGGTCGGGCCAGAGAATCCTGAAAACCTTCTCGGACCGGGTCGGGCTGGGGCTCCGCCCCCTCGGGCCGGGCCGGACACGGGCTCAGATTTTAGGCCCGTGCAGAGCTCTACATGGAATGTCACCTCTCTGGTGGGGAAGGAGCCTGAGTTGGTGTGTGAGGTTGAGAGGTTCCGACTAGATATAGTCGGGCTCACCTCAACGCATGGCTCTGGCTCTGGAACCAGTTTCCTTGAGAGGGGTTGGACTTTCTACCACTCTGGAGTTAATCCCACTAAGCTCGGTCATTTAGGAGGGGCTCGGAGTAGACCCGCTGCTCCTCCACGAGAAGAGTCAGTTGAGATGGCTCAGGCATCTGGTCAGGATGCCTCCTGGACGCCTCCCTAGTGAAGTTTTCCGGGCACGTCCAACCGGGAGGAGACCTAAAGGTAGACCCAGGACACGGTGGAGGGAATATGTCTCTCACCTGGCCAGGGAAGGCCTTGGGGTTCCCCCGTAGGAGCTGGCCCAAGTGGCTGGGGAGAGGGAAGTCTGGGCCTCTCTCCTTAGGCTACTGCCCATGTGACCCGACTCCGGATAAGCGGATGAAAATGGATGGATATTTAGAATTTTTTGTACTTGTGAAGTACCGTGTGATTTTTATTTTGAGAGGTGCTGCATAAAAGACCTCTTTCTTTCTTTCTTTCTTTCTTTCTTTCTTTCTTTCTTTCTTTCTTTCTTTCTTTCTTTCTTTCTTTCTTTCTTTCTTTCTTTCTTTCTTTCTTTCTTTCTTTCTTTCTTTCTTTCTTTCTTTCTTTCTTTCTTTCTTTCTTTCTTTCTTTCTTTCTTTCTTTCTTTCTTTCTTTCTTTCTTTCTTTCTTTCTTTCTTTCTCTCTTTCTCTCTTTCACAATGAATGTTACATTAGTGTTAGAACACACAGAATATTACTGGCCAAATATTTTTACCAGATAACAGGATCATCACACCAAATAATTTATTGGCCAAACTCACATTTTTAAACTTCTGTTTCCTTTTGATGCTGCTACTTCAAGAGCCTAGTACTCAATAAGTTTCCAAGTAAATTGAAGTAGTTTTCCGTGATTCCCAGTATTTATTTGGGAATTTTCCTTCATGGTTTTCTGCTTTTATAGTCTACATTTTACTGATGAATGTGCCACAAAATCAACTGGCATAATCAGATAAATAACACATTTTTGGGAGGAAAAAATGTATTTCATATTCATTTCATTTTGTTGCTTTTCATTTCTTTACACTGTACAGAGTCAGCGATGAACAGGCACCCGTTATTCCCCTCTGGCTCTAACACTGAAGTGGCCCAGCTGACATGGCAGCTAGCAGACAGAGCTTCAGCTCAGTTCTGACTGGCTAGCCAGTTAAGTGATTACAAAATGTGCTGAGTTTATGGTTCGGGGCAAAGAACTCCACAGTTGAGGGAGCAAGTGTGAATTCATGCCAGAAGAAAGTGAATCTAGGCGACCAGACGTAGGACAAAATGACTGTGTCCATTCTACTTCCACTTGATGTCCTCAGGTTCTGCTTAGTTTTAACACATTAGACTCCAAGCCCAGGGCCAAATAAAACATAACTAAACTCTTATGTGATCTCTGAGTCACAAAAAGTGGTCATTCAAAAACATCTCTTCTGCATAAAAAAGAAACTATACGTAAAGTGGCAAATAAGATTATTTAAAAATTTCAGAATTAGAGTTTAATTAATACTACCAGGGTTAATACGTGTGAAAGCTGTTGTTTTACTCAGCTCCAAGCTCCACAAAAGCAATATATTAGCTGATTAAGACGCAGCTGTAATCCTCAACATTACAAATTAAACCTGGCTTTAATTAAGCTTAAAGAACAATCCTATTTAATTAGAAAATATAAACAAAACAAAAAAGGGTTCCAAGGTCTTGGCATTTGTAAAGACCAGAGAAGGTGAATGAGTATAGGCCGTGTAAAACCTAGAGATGTAATCCCTCCAGTGTTTCTTGGGTGTTCCAGTGGTCAAAAACGACCTTCCCTGGGACACACCCTGAGGACATCTCCAGTCCCTTTTTATTGTTTGAGTTCACCTTGTCCCAGAGGCTGAGTCCAGCCACCCTGTGGAGGAAACTCCCATCAGTCA
>SSNQ01034307.1:17397-45796 GCA_006942095.1 Nothobranchius kuhntae | reverse complement strand
GTCTTCTGCTAGTTGCTGTCAGTCCTGTTGTTCAAACCTGGAACTTAATTGGGACTCTTTCACTACAGTGTAACTGCCTAGAGTGAACAGGTGTCCCTTTTGTTAAAGACTCCACAGCGTTTTTATCTTTCAAACACTCGTCCCACAAATTGTGATGATGTCCTACATTCTGATTGTCTCGGCTTCTCAAAAGTCAGCACAAGAGGACAGCTGTTTTTCAAAGATTTGGCTTATATCCAACAGCTGCGAGGAAAAAAAAAAGAAAACAGGGAAGGCTGTCACCACAGAGCGTGTGTGTTTAATGTTAAGAAAACTGTGCTCACATAGGTGAAGCGCGTGTTATTTCTCTTTGATGCTTGGCTGCACCCACAGGGGAAAATTACCACAAAGAACAGGAAACACAGCTACAAACAATGCGTCCCTGCTGAAAACGAAAAATTACTGCCAGACAGAAAGGGTAGCAGCAGCTGCAATAATCAGCAGTTACCACAATGTGCAGCCTGCTGTGCTACTAACCTAGCAAAGGATATTTCTATTCTTCTCAGGCTCAAATACACACACATGCACACACATGCACACACACACACACACACACACACACACACACACACACACACACACACACACACACACACACACACACACACACTGCTAAGTTTGATAAAAGAGATATATGATTGCATAAAGGACAATCATTTTCTATACAGACTGCATGGAGCCTGACTTTGATTAAACATGTTTCTATTAAATGTGCCCAGGCCGTATTTATTTTGTTTTGATCAGTATTTTATTGTTTAAAGTTATTAAAGGTGTGGGAAACTTGTTTAACCCTTTAAGCACCAAAGTTGTAGAATTGCGACAAGCAGCAATGTTGGATTTAATAAGCCACAGCAGCAGAAATGAGCCCTCATGCAGTTAATACGTTACACTGCGGGGTGGCAGACACCTGTAACTTCAAGCAGCATTTGTGGGTGTGTTACTATTCAAATTTATGGAGTACTTAGAACTTGAACCGCGCCCACCAGTCGTAGAGCGCAGGGCTTGTCAGAGCAGTCAAATGAGTGAGAGCGAGCGAGTGGTAGAGGAAAAAAACACAATGCCGAGAGGAATGTTCAGTGCTGACGAAGCTCTTGTGTAGTACTGGTAGATTCGGATTTGGAGGAGGAATATTTCCTTTCTGAGGATGATCTGCGGTCTTCTAGCGAGACGGAAAGCGTGGCTTCAGCGCGCAGCAACAGGGAGTCTGACAACGCGGTTACAAAAGCAGCCCATCCAGCCCTTACCTTGTCCAATGTTCCGCGTCACCGTGTCCGTACCGCGTCTGATCTTTCACTCCACCGTGCCGGGTGGGAGGAGGTATGTGGTGGCAGTCATCGGGCCGGTGAAAACTCCGCTGGAAATGGAACCGGAAGGGGAGAAACCGCTGGGTCGGGGAAAGACAGGTGGTGGCCTCGAGCAGCTCATACCGGTCCGTGCCGGGTGGGGTGGGGGGTGGGGGTGATGGGCGAGCGAAACTCCGCTAGTGATCGATTCAGCCCTGGGGGTGTAAACCGCAGGAAATGCAGCAGGAGGGGGAGGGACCGCGGGAAAAAAAATCACTGCTAGCAGGTTGGTGGCACAACGCAGCCTCAGTGACAATAATAATGATGATGATGGCTGGGTTAGTTTGGGAGAAAAACAGTATTCCAAGTGGATCAGGCATTTTGATGAGCCAGCTGGATACTGTGGAGACAGGGATCTGTCAAATTCAGAACACATTGATTTTATGTCAGTTTTTTGGGATGAGGAATTCTGGACCCTCATCACAACTGAAACTAACCGATATGCTCACCAGTATTTAGAGAGGGAGGAACTGAAGTCTAGCTCCAGATATAATGACTGGTACGATGTAACTGTCCCAGAAATAAAAGCGTTCATTGCCATTCAGTTCTGCATGGGGGATGAGTAAAATGTGTTCATGACACTGAAGCACCAAAAGCAGTGTTCTTGATTGATACGCAGTAAACATAACAAAATACCAATATGGTAATACATATTATATATATATATATAGTTATATATGTCTACACAGGAATATGTAGATATGTATCATAAACAATAACAACACTAAGATAATAAGAAAAAACATAAAAAAACAAAAAAAAATCTGCAAATGTGATGCACATGATGACGTCATAATATGCAAATTATGCGAGTGAATTTGTTCCTATCACAAAATTTGGCTAATACTGAAGATTTTTCTAATTTACAACTAACCCTAACCTAATCATTTAAGGGATTTTAATTGGCTGAAGCACTCTTGTCATTAACCCTTTCTGAGGTTGAAGGCCAAGTTCACTCAGAAAATGTTTTTTACTTGTTCTTTTTTTAAATATGATCAGCCTGTCTGAGTTTAACATGCAGGCTAAACGTGAACATTAGCATTCATGGGCTCCCCCGTCTTGGCTCGTATAAGCTAACCGTTAGCATTAGCAACACTACCACACGTCAGAACTCCTTCAGGTTTGTGGTATTTGTGGAGATGGAACATCAATGTTGCAAAGCAAACGGAGTCAGTGCTAGAGTCATGTTGCTGTTAGCCAATCAGAGGTGAGATGTCTGAATATCAGAAAGTACGAATCCAAATCTTTCTCTTTTCTGCTCTCTTCTCCTCTGGTTCACGTCTACTTTCTGAAACAGCAGCGACAGAGCCTTTTTTCCCAGTCATCCCCTCATTTATAGTAGAGACCACAAGTGAAATTGGTGTATTTTTCATTTTAATTGATTTTAATTTTGTTTTTCAGGTAATATAGGAACACAACCTAGAACTATTGTGGTAAGTAAAAGATGTGTTTCATCCTTTTCTCTGTGACCTTGCTTTGGCTGTACCCCATTCTCATCTGTTGGTTGCTGGAGATAAGCACCCACTCCCCGTAACCGCTAACAGGAAGAGCAGGTATAATATAATTGGGTGATGGATAGACGTCTAAAGAAAAACAAAGTGTTTGATCATTCTTTCTCTCTTGAGTATTTCAGCGATGTGGTGACGGTAGGCATCTTGAGAATGCCATCCCCCTCTTTGAATTTGTTTTTCATACAAAAATCATTTAGTTGAAAATTCATCTTCCAGTTGCTACAGTTACATTTGTTTTCTTGCATGCATCATCTTGGCTGGAACTCTTCCATGGATATTAGATTAGGTCTTGGATCTTTCCTCAGCCACTTTAGCTCCAGTAACATTCCAGCACACCATGCAAAGACTCCCAGAAGCACTTATAAGTTCAAACATCACTGGACATACAAATAAATATATTCAGAGCCCTTTCTTTGACCTAAGAGTGTTGGGAAACCACCCTCTTGTTCACTCTAGAGAGCTCCAGTGTTTTAGTGCTGAAACAAGGGGCCAAAAAAAGAGCTGACCCCACTCACGACCTCTCACCCGCAGTGACTCCAGAGCCCCTCTCAAAGAGACAAGTGCCAGGGTCTGTGCAGTGCATCGAGGCGAACCAGAATTAGCTCACACTTAACCACCCCTGAGCTTGGGCCCTTCTGTACCAATTAGTTTATGTTTCATGACCCTGTAACCAGTTTCAGCACTTTCACACATCACAGACCAACAGATTATTCCAATATTACAGTTTTTGCCCAGTGCTTGAACACATTTTGCAAAACTTGGCTCATTGTGACAAAACTCTACACACAAGTAAACATAACACAACACTGGGAAATATACCATTCACATCTGTGTCAAATTGAAACTTGACTATCAAAACCTAAAATCTGCTATCAAAACTTAACATTCCTTTGTCAAAATGACACTCTGATGACAAAATGGTACACACTTGCATCATGTGAATACACTTTCAGATTGGAAGCAACACACTAGAGTACTTTATATGAAACAATGCAGTCTTTCATTCTCCATGTTTTTATTCTGTTCATCAGTTAGCTTTCTGTGAAGCCCAATGGAACACTGTTTTTGTTCACAACAAAAGGTTTCCCCAACAATCAAAAGTGAACGAACTGAAAGGTTACAAACAATATCAACTCAATACTACGCATCGCAGCACTACAGTATACTTTACAGTACAGTGCTGTACATGCAGTAACAAAAAAACACTACTGCAAATAAAGGAAAAACTAGGCAATTGTGGGTGAGTGGGATTATGGATCCCGCCGTCTGTTTGGGTCTGGCCACATGATCTCGTCAACATCACAAGCGATATTTTCTCCTGCTAAGCAACGGGGAAAATAGCTCCTTGTGTGGCGAATCCATCCATGGATTGACATTACCTCAATTTCTCCGCATGCCTCTTCTTCAGTCAATGGAATAGGCATGCAGGCATGTGGTTGGCGGTCATACACGAGCCATCTCAAAGCGGAAAAGAACTTCCTCAATTGGGTTTAGAAATGGCGAGTAAGGGAGCAAGTAAACAACTTCAAATTGATCACAGTTGGTGAACCAGTTCCGGACCAGACCGGGCAATGGAAACTAACATTATCCTAGACAACAACAAACCTGGGCTGCTCTGGTCTGTCCCGTACAACTGCATCATGAAGTGCATCTAGAAATGTGAGTATTTGTTGGGTATTGTAGGGACCTAGAGTGGCATGATGGTGTAGTAGCCCTCGAAGACTTATGGTGGCACACGATTGATGTTTCCCCCGCACTGCCCCGGGACATGCACACTTGCCCTTTGGCCAGTTATATTACGACCCCATTGTCTATTTTTAGTGAGGTTGAAGCCAGCCTCATCAATGTAAATCAATTCATGAGGCTGTGCAGCTCCATCCATGTCCAAGATTGTCTGCAACTAAAAACAATACATAGAATGGATGGCTGGCATTACTCAAAACACACAATTGCAGTACTACACGTACAGAATACCCCCACCCCCCCAAAAAAAAAACACAAGCACATGCCTGTAACTATGTGATATTGATACAGTGGAATTGCTATTACTGTACTGAATGACATAAACACTGTATTATAAATATACAGTAAAGGACTGCAAAACTTACTTGTACATATGTAACGATCTGAAATTGTCATGACAATATAGAGCTAAGCACTCCACTGCTCCTCTCACTTTTTTTTCTTCTTGATTATAAATCTGCTGCACCTGTGCGCAGCTGGCTGCCGCACCCTAAACAGGAAAAAAATAGAAAGTGCCTTCAAGCTCCACGGACTTTCTCTCCACCTGTGAACAGAGTGACGTGAACACAGGCGCACAGTGATTTCTACTGAGTAAACAGGCTGTTTTTTTATCAAAGAGGCCGTTAATCCCTCAAGGATTGAGACAGATCTGGAAGATGGAAGAAACACTCAACAACCAAGTTTCTAAGTTCGCTATTTGATGATGTCATCACCTGGACGCACCATATTCACTGCAACTTGACCACTGATGTAAGTTCCTACTGACCGTAGTGAGAAAAAAAGGAAAATGAAGCCAAAACTCATCTGAAAATTCTTTTAAAGGGGGATTGCTTAACGTCATCAGATTGCCCATTGAAGAGATTCTTACGTCAAGCAAACAATCTACTAAAACGTGAGTTAAAAAGAAAACTAAACTCAGAATTTGGGTTTGCTCAATGACAGGATGAAAATGGAATCGATTATTAAAAGAAAATTATTTCCTTTGTAGTGAGAACGTGTTTTTCAAACTTCTCATCACTCTCATTTGTTAAACGACCCCTGTCAAGTAAGTTTATTTGAATATTCTGTGTATATGTAAATATTAGAAAAATGATATTATAAGTGCAATTTCTTTGTTTGTTTATAGCTTTTCCAATACAAGGGTAAAATTCTGCACTCACCTGAAAGCACCGCTCCTCCATTATGAACAAGTCAGCTAAATAAACTGCATCTGTGAAATTGCTCAAACCTGATTTTCCTCTGGACTATTACCTCCATTCATTTCATTTTTTTGGTCAGACAACTTAATGTAAGGGTGTATGTCTAGTAACATATTTCCTTGTGTAACGGGAGATTTTATTTTCATTCACCATTGCAACTTGTACGCCTGTTTTTTTTTTTGTTATTTTATCCCATGTGTCAGGAGGGAGACCTGACTGGCGCCCAAAGTCCATATTCATATATTTAGTCAATAAAGCAAAACCTGAAAACCGTTACACATATTCTTGTCAACGTCTTATGACCCTGATACCGTTCCTCTCAAATGGGACCCTGTACAACTGCTTCATTATGATTTGATGCTTTGCCAAGACACGTCTGATCGTGGTAATGCTTACTTAACTGATGTTTATGAAAACTTCCCTATCTGCAAGTATTTGTTGTCGTAGCTGGTGGAGACGAATAGCATTGTTTGCATGGACTATTTCCACAATGGCAAGTTCCTGCTCTTGGGTGAACAGGCGTTAACGACCACCTCAAGAAGGTCTTCTAGTCATTCTGTAGGAAAAATCAACCACAAATGACATCTGGTTAAGTTCTTTTTTGCAGTACTGTATACCGTACACAGTAATACGACATCTCAATGGTATATGTACTGGACTGTATGTTTCACAAAACTACCATTGTTGTTTCAAAAGGATCACTAGCCAACTTGCAATACAGTACATGTGATACGGTGTTATCTACGCTCGCCACTAGATGGCCCCCGCAGCTCCCTCCTCATCCGGTTTCCTTTGCAGCTGTTCTCTATTAGTCATCACCTGGTCACTCGGTTAAAAGGCTCGCCTCACCTCCCATTCAGTGAGAAGGTCCAGGTTAGTGTAGTGTTGAGGGTCTGCCCTCATGAGAAAATTACTATGCGGTAATTTCTCCAAAAGACTGTCATCTGCGCTCTGAAAAAGCAGATAATAAATTCCAGTGCCAGCAGACTCCATTTCCCATGATTCTCTACCGGAAGCAACGTGATGACGTCACCAAAGCGGCGTCGAACCCCGGAACACAAGTTCCGCGCATGAGCTGGAACCCACACAGAGTCCAGCCTGCCAAACAGCCGAGTCTATAAAAGAGAGACAAAACGAAACTCGGTCCTCTTTTGTCCAGAGTTCAACTGGTGTGAAGAGATCGCTCACTGCTGCGGTTCCGGACGCACGACAAGAGGCCGAGCCGCGGAAAACCATCACATCTTCTCAGCGCAATTGCCGAGGGACGCCTTGAATTCGCTCAGAGTTTGACTTTTTATTTTATTTTTTTCCTCTCTCTTCTCCTCTCCCGTTTTCTCATAGCCAAACAAGCGGTCAACCGCATGATCTGCTTCAAAATAAGAGATGGTTCTGTCTATCTTCCGTACCATATACGTCATCCAGACCATCTTGAAGTAAGATCTTTTCTTTCATTGTAATATCTAAGTTGTTAAGCTTTGGCCACAGCATTAACACATATTTAGATATTTAATTTGCCTTTGACTGATCTGTTGATTTTTCTTGAGCTTAAAGAGCAAGTTAACCCCTATCAGAGTCTAACTCCACTCCCACTTCATGTTTGAAAAATGCAACAATTGCTGTTGCCTGGCAGACCGAGAGGGTGGAGCTGCTGACAAATACACACACACACAGGCTCACAACAGCATTGTGACATCATAATGTACCAGTTTACATCATAGCATACCTCTTAGCCAATAGTGGTGGCAGATTTAAATTAAAATACAGTGCAGAGTTTTTACCTGACAACGGCACAACACTGCCAGTTTTAGGCAGAATATTTAAATTTTAACCAAGATGCACTGAGGTGCCAAATTATTGACGACACGTGTCTGCAGCACGATTAGACACTCGTTTATTTAGTTTATCAGCAAAAAAAAAGTTTATTTTGGGGTGACTTGCTCTTTAAACAAACAATTTGAAGTGTTATGGTTAAGTTTTACTGTGATTGAACATGTTTTGGAAGTTTAAAGTGAAAGTTGCCTACACACACACACACACACACACACACACACACACACACACACACACACATACATTCGGGTTTTCAGTGTTTGGGAGGACAAGACTAAAACACACACTTATTGGGTCAGGTTGTTTTACATTATCATTTCATTGGTTGTGTTTGTTTGATAAAATAAGTTGGTTAATATTGATTGGCTAAACGCTTCAGAAGAAGCTGATGTGATCATATTAGTTAATAAATGTATTGCCAATTCAGTTTTGTCTCAAGTGACTTTGTTTGTGTGATATGAATTTATGACTGCTGCTCGCAAACAAATTTTACTAACTTTAAGACAGACTGATAAAAGGTTTTGGATTCATATCCCCTTGTTAAAAAGGGTGGTGCCCCAAGGCATATCTCCGGATATCCTAATTACGTAATAAAATTGGTAAATATTTCCATTTTTACAAATTTTATTGAAGAATCCAAAAAGTAAAAGCTTACAAATTATTCGTTGACTAATAATCACAACAGTAGACTCTTTGAGTTTATACTATTCTCTTCTCCTCGTGTGCTTTTGGTAAAACTCGTTTCTAGGGCTGTAGCGAAGCCTCGACGACGTCGACGGCTCGATTCTAAAAATTTATCGACGTCAGATCCGGAAGTTGACACACCGCGCCCACTTGTTGCATCCCCAGGAGTTTGTAAATAGAGGAGGAATCTGCCTGTTTTTCCTCTAGTTCGCCCTCTTCTCCGCCTTCACTAACATCTCCGCCAAATACCGAAGACCCGGAACAATGTCCGTCCACTACTAGATTATTTTCCTGTTTTGCCCGCCTTCATCTCCCGGCAACGGACAACAACTTCCGGGGTCAGATGCGCTGCTTCATCTCTACCGCAGATGTAGAACATCACCAGGAGCGTTTCTCCCTTCATTAAGGAGCTTCTTTCAGACATTAGGAGAGCTGTTTTGGTGGTAACAGCCTCTCCTCCGTGCTGGTCTGTTTGCTGCTGGGTATTTTATTTAAACGTGGTAACTTGAACTTAACGTTGGTAAAGCTACTGTTAGCATCTTCGCTAACAGCTTCTTGTGTTGGGATAAGCTGTTACGTTTTGTTTTAGAGTTCATCTTTTTTGTGGTGCAGATCTCCCTTTTATTACATTTAGAGTGTTGTGGGTTTTCGGTTTATTTTAAAATATCACCTTGAGTTTGGTTTAACCACCCAGTTTAGAGTTTGGACTTTTGGAGATCCTTATTTTGGTCCAGAGCCCTGTAATCTTTGCCCAGTGGGACATCCCTAGTTATTTGTACTTTGTTTTAATTCCCCACAGGCAGAATTTTAATCACAGGCAGAATTTTAATCTGAAATTTAATAATTTTAACTTTTAAATCCAGTTATTGTCCCTTCCTTTTTGCACACGAGCCAAACTCCCCAGGAAGAGTCGTAACACCACTCGCCTCACGCACATAAGTGACCAAAACAAAGTAGCATGGAGACACTCCGTCTCCAACCACCTCTCAGGCAGCAGCCTGCACTCCCAAGTTCTACACGTCACCAGAACATAACCAACCGCAACACAATAAAAGCAGTGTTATACAAAATGGAAGGCCTGTAGTGTTTATTCTCTTACAGTAAGAATTTATCAATTTTTTTTGAGGAATTTATTTGAGATTTTCTGGTTTTTGTTAATTGTGCAATAGAAAAATAATCATTAGATTAATTTTCTAAATAGTCATTAGAATAGTCGACTATTCGATAAAATAATCGTCAGAATAATCGCTTTATAAATAATCGTTTACCCCCAGCCCTACTCGTTTCGCTCGCTAGTGTTCAGTTTACACACTCTTTCGGATTTTGGATTTTGAATATTTAGGATTTGACAATTTGGCTTCTTGACTTTGGAACATATTTGACTTTGGATCTCCCCAGAGCTTTCCTGCTTATCAGGAAAGCTCTTACTATTCTCGGTTGTTTTATCCCCACCCCCTTCTGGAGTGGCGTTTTCCGTTCTCCCCTTTGTATATAGTCCTGTTAGCTTTGTATATATATATATATATATATATATATTGTTGTTGTAAATACCCTTCTGTGCACCCTTTTTGTAATAAAACCTTCTGTTTTAGCGGCACAGCACTTTGTTATTATTTCACCCACACACTTCTTTTATTACTCCCTCTTCCTCATCACTCTTAGAGAGCCGGGGACATAATATACAGTAGTGTTATACAGTACAGTACTGTAAATACTGTAGATACAGTCTGGAGTAGAGAGTTGAAGACATACCTGTTTTCCACTCTAAAGGTCCTTATGATGGAAGCAACTGTGAACCGGCTTAGGTGTGGGTGGACTCTCTGCCCAGCTTCCCTCATTGTCAGGCCATGATTGATTTACATGATCCACCAAAGTTGCTCTGTCATCAGAAATATTGTTCCATACATGACCTCTTCGACCACGTCCATGTCCTCCTCCTCCTTCTCCTCTCTCTGCTTGTCTTCCTCTACCTCTTGCTCTTTCTGCCTCCACGCTTGCAAAGTTCTGAAAATGGCTGAACTGAGGTCCATTTAAGTCTGGCTGACTGGTGTTGAGTTTTGTGAGTGAGTGTTTTCAGGTGTGTGTCTAGGTGTTTTCAATCACCCAATGTGTTTTGTATTTGGAAGAGATATGTTGTCCCAATGGTACCATTAGATTTCATTTATGACTGAAGTGTCTTAAGCATGAAATAGTGTGTAGTGTGCAGGAGCAAGTGTGTTGCAGAAATTGAACCAAAGTGCAAAGCAGCACTTTTAAGGAATGGTTACACTGTGTTTAAGGTAAGCTTCAGGTTTTGTTACTTTGGTCTAAGCATGTGTATAGTGTTCAAGCAATGGGCAAAAACTGTAATAAGTATAATAATGTTGGTGAAGGGAAGCACTATCCAACATGCATGATGTTAAAAAAACACATTACTCCAAATAGGGCTGGGCAATAAATCGAAAATGTATCGTTATCAAAATTTCTGACTCTTATCGAGATTTTTCCCATGTCAATAAATCTGATAATAAAAAAAATGAAAAGAAGTGTGCAGATTGGCAGCATTCATGTCCTTTAAGAAGCTGTACCACCTTGAGTCACGTAAAAATGTGACTCAACATAAAAACATGTGACAGCCCCATCTAGTGGACAATGTTTGTTTCTGCACACCTGTAGTTACCGTCCATTTATCGTTAGAGGTAAAATCCTCAATAAATCGTGATATTGATTTTAGACCATACTGCCCAGCCCTAACTCCAAGTTATTATCTGGTTAGTACATTATGAACTACTGTCCTATGTAATATTACTTTATACATCTGGGCAATCTTAAAGGAGCACATATAGGATTTTTACAGTGAAATAATCCCAATACAGTCTAATGTCTCAGTCCTGTCAGAAGGAGGGTTACATTGAAACATACTTCGTTTTCAGCTGGCTGGGGTGTGTGTGTGTGTTGTTTTCTCTGGACAAAGAGGGACGTAGTCTTTGTTTTTGATCTATGAGCCCGCAAAGTAGTCTGCACCAATCTAATGCTGGCAGGCAAAAACCTCCAGAGTTGGTTAAAAAACCAAAGCCAGTAAACAGGAGCGACCCAGAAGGTGTTTTTTGTACTCTTAAGAAGCCACAGCAGCCTTTTGTTTTACTCTAATATCAGGTAAAGAAGGCTAGAGGCAAACAATAAGCTAATTTTGCTAGTGGTGAATTAGAAGCAAATGGTCAGCTGTAAAAATATCTCAAGCTACGTTTTCAATTACCAACAACTGAATATTACAGTGAAATGTGTGAATTGAAAAATGTGTCAATCAGGTGTTTTTCTTCCTTTAACGAGTCGTTCAGAACTAATAGCAAGCTGAAGGCCCACTACCATAATACGTGTATAAGTGCTCCCTACTGTAAAACACACACACCTAACGCCACATATGACAATGATTTAACTGCTCATCAACTTACTGTGTATGACTCGTCTTTGCCTGTCATACACATAGAATCTTCTGGTGTTGATCCGTAACTGGCAACAGCCATGAAAATTTCAGAAAAGTTGTGAGAAAATGAATTTTTGTATAGAAAAAATGACTGCAGAACCCAAACTTGATCACAGGATGTTATCCTTACTGCTTCATTAGTGTCTCCATGTTACGTCCCCGTGAAGGAAGGGGTAAAGAATATGATAGTGGGTTTAAAATGGATTTAATAGTCAAACAGTTCTAAAAACAAGTGCAAACAGATGGTGAGCATTATTACAATAATGCCAAACAAAATTCTCAAAAAGGTTAACATTAAAAGATCAATTACCAACATTTAAAAACACCTGGTTAAAACTTATTCTAAACGTTTTACCAAAACAGAAGGTGTTTCAAAATCCACAGAGTTGATAAACATTCTAAAACAATCAATTGACATAAAACACCTGGTTAAAACTCATGTTAAAAGTTCTACCAAACAGAAGGTGTTTTAAAAAAACCAGAGTACAAAAAAACCCCAGATACAATTGTGACCAAGTTAACCTTCCAACGATCCCTCTGGATCACTCAGAGCTTTACCCTTTACAAGCTTATCACTCAGAGTTAAAACTACCAAAGTTAAAACTCATCAAAAGAAAGGTGTTGAAACCAAAATGTGAGGCCTGGAGGACAGCAGAACCCCTGCACTGCTGCCTCCCAGACTGCTAAAGGCACAGCCTTTTTGTCCCAGGTGTGGATTGTCAGAGGGATTCATCTCAGCTGTGCTCCTCTGCAGCCTGGAAGAGAGGAGGAGAAGGGGTGGTGTCTGGCTGATCATCGGGGCTGGGTGATCCTGGCTTCTGCATCCAATGGGCTATTCCCATCTGTACCGGGTCGGCCCGGGCCGGGTAGCGTAGGTTGTTCACATATCTGGGTGGCCTGGTATTTTTCCGGGCCAACCAAGGCTCATTCTCAGCCCTCTTCTCGAGGGGGTCTGCTTCAGGCCGACCAGGGCCAACACACCCACTGCTGACAGCAAATTCATACCTTCCATTACAGCAAGCCTCTGATTGGTGGGTAGAATCAGCCCACATGGGCTTAAGACAAGGATGTGTGGAATCAACCGGGCCAGGCTGGGGCCGACTGGGGCTACCCGGCCCGGGCCGATCCGGTACAGATGGGAATGGCCCACAAGTGGCCAGGCTGGTGCCCATAACACTCCAGGAGTGATTCATCACTAAATATTACATATCAGCTGTATTCATGATGTAAAATATGCAGGAAACATGCTGAAAGCAGACTCCGTAACCATGTCAGCTCCCTTTTTCTCCAGTCCAACAGTTTCAAATGCAACAGGTGGCAGCCTGCCACTCTGAAGTAGCAAGTGTGATATTTTGACAACGGGGGGCATTAGAGGTCTGAAAGACATTTCATTAACCCATGTAAATGGTGAATTTATCACATACTGGCTTTAAAAATATTTAAAAACATTAAAAAGTTGTATAGTATGGCGTTAAGGCATTTAAAAATTGCAACTAATGAAATCAAATGCATGAGAATTCAATTTGACTTTAATTGAGTAGTTTGAGTACCTAATCGTCATCCAGTGAGTTTGGTTATGCTACAATTTAGTCAAATTTTAGTCTTGAAAACCATGTTGGCGCAGGGACTGTTATAATTTGGCAAAATGCACAGCAAGTCTGATGAAGAGCTCATATTTATCCAAATCTTGATTGAAAGTGCAACTGACATGCTGAAGTAACAGCTGTGGCCTTCTAAATTTGAAAAAACTTTTATTCATTTCTGTTTAGAGAATAGAGCGGTCACATGCCTTTTCTTCTGTAGATTATTTTCCTCTCTGTAAACAGTATTCTTCTTAAATCTACTCAAAAAATAGCAAATTAAGAGGATGGGCATATCATTTATGAGAGGGATTTGTCTATGATAGATGTCAATTGAGAACTAATGTGAATTAGATGTAGCCTGGCAAGCCAGACTAAATAAATGTATTATTTAGTCTGGCCACGCTCCATTGACGGCTCTCGGTTGTGGGGCGGGTTCTACCGTTATCTTTCAAATGATCTCCGCATTCCACTGGACAATGAATGTGACATACTCTTGTTTCACTCTGTTGCATCATCCCACCCACCAGGAGTATAGAGTGCCCTGATTGGCCCACAAAGCGGATAAAGCTCTGTGATTTGTTCACTAAGCAGATAGAGCACTATGATTGGCCCACCATTATGGACCAATCACAGCTCTTTATGTGTTTGAAACCCCTCTAGAGATCTGTGATTGGCTAGCCAGAGTCCTGGTAGGAGCTGCTGAGGTTCCAATGGAGCATGCCTAGACCATTCTTTGCAAAGCAAGAATTTGGTCTAGTTCACTAGGCTAAATTAGATGTGTTTTAATTTGGGAATCAAAGTGGCAAATGGTCCTAGAAATTAATTAAATTGTTTGATTTTATCTTTTATTAACAATTGAAATCTAATATACTTGTGGCTTATGGAATAATGCAGACTGAAGGGTTGTTAGCATAGTGAAATTGTTTCTGTCTTGGAGATTTTTTTTTGTGGCTCAGAGTTGATCTGGGATGTTAATAAAACCCACTAGAAATGTTTGTCATTTTAAATAATGACTCCAATGGTTTTGTTTATCAACACTGAAAAACAAGATATTGTAGACCTATTCATGTGTCGGTCTTCATCAGGTATGTACACTCCCAGTTTAGGAGTTGTCCCTCAAGACCTGTGTTGATCAACTCATGGTGACCAGGGCCAGATTATCATTGCAGGGACCCCTGGGCACAATGTGCTTATTTAAAAGATTATACAGTTATTGAAAAGTTTGCAAAGATGAAATATCTGCACATTTTTTGTTCAAAATAACACTGGTGAGTGACTCTTTATTTGAAATTTCATGTATAGAAAATGTTTCTTTGTTCAACTACATTCATATAGAGTATACAGTACATGTGTGCTACTTTTATTTTGTTCATTTAATATTGAATCAAAACAAATGAATCACATAAAATAGCTATCCATATTAATAATTAAAATTAGATTGTATGCATAAAAAAAATTAAAAACATTCAGGTGTTGAGTTGCTGTGCCGCACCTGCCTCATCATGCTGGAGACACCATTGTCATTGCCGCACCTGTCAAAGCTCCTGTTTCCTTCCTCCTCTTGTCTCCTGTCTCCTTCCTCCTCTTGTCTCCTGCCTTCTTCCTCCTCTTGTCTCCTGTTTCCTCCCTCTTCTTGTCTCCTGTCTCCTTCATCCTTTTCTCCTGTCTTCTTCCTCCTCTTGTCTCCTTGCTATTGTCTCCTTTCTCCTCTTCTCCTGCCATCCTCCTCCTCTTGTCTCCTGTCTCCTTCCTCTTCTTGTCTCCTAGACAAGAGGAGGAAGGAGACATTTAAAATGACAAACATTTCTATTGGGAGACAGGGGAGAAACTGTAATTCAGTTTTCATCTAAAAACTGAACTACAGCGACCACCTGCCTGACCACTTCCCACCAATAGCGCTTCTCCTCCTCCAGCTGTTGCACTAGTTTAGCTGTCACTGTTCCGCTCCCATAGGCTGATGAGCGGTGAAGCAACGCCAGCAGACTGCTGCAATGCTCTGGACTCCTCGTGGTCACGGATGCGTTCTGGATGTTTCCAATCAGAAAAACCACTAATAAACTGGTTTTTCTTCATTCCTAACAACATGCATGGAAAACAAAAGATATTGCCTGTTGTAGGCAAATATGTGATCCAATTACGCAAAACTTATTCTCCATTTGGGAGCTGACAGAACAGGAGATCATTTGTAAGGGAGCACAGTTTCCCCCCCAAACTCCCATCTTGGGTCAAAGCTGGATATCTGCTCCCCCAATTATGAAAAGCAGCAGCCCCCCCGATCGATCAGGATAGTGCACGTGCTTTCATTCACTTTTCCGCACTGTGCTGCCGGGTCACATACCTGATAAACCAGGGGCGGGCAATCCTGGTCCTTGAGGGCCACTATTCCACATGTTTTACTGTTTTCCCTGTTTCAACGCACCTGATTTCAATCAGCAGGAGATTAGCTGGCTTCTGCAGCTTGATGGGCTGCTGAATCAACTGTGTTGGAACTGGGAAATAACAAAAAGATGGAAAATACTGGCCCTCGAGGACTGGAGTTGCCCACCCCTGTGAAAAACCCTCTCCGACTCATCATCCCAGTACAATTAGCTTCCGCAGGTGCTGAGCATCTAACAGCAGCCTCCTCTTCCTCCTCTTTGGTTGTCTTGTCTGCTGGACAGCTAAGTTTTCCGTCATCATCCACCTCCGCTACTTCTTCCTCCTGATTTTCATCAATATGTTTAAAAAAAAAAAGGTGTCAACGGATGGAATACTTTTGATCAAACATGCCTCCTTCTCCTCCTTGTCTCGTTTCCTCTTTTGTTTAAAGCAGACGCTTTTTCTGTTTTCACTCATCTCTGCCTCTCCTACGAACTACCCACAATATGCCCAGCGAGTGCAGTGCTTATTTATAGACTTCAGTCTAGGGGTGGGGTATGTTACTGTGGTTACCACAAGTGTGCTGTATGAATTATGTTAGGGTGACCATATTTCCATTTCCAAAAAAGAGGACAGGAGATCTGTGCCTACCGATGACATCACACTAGAGCTGGGCGATAAGGCTTAAAATGAACATCACGATATATTGAGGATTTAACCTCAATAACGATAAGTGGACTATAACTACAGGTATGCATAGAAACAAAAGTTGTCCACTAGGTGGGGCTGTCACATGTAATACGCTGAGTCACATTTTCACCTGACTCAAGGTGGTACAGCTTCTTAAAGGGAAATGAACGTAGCCAACCTGCACACTTCTTTTAATATTTTATTATGAAATTTAATGACATGGGAAAAATTATCTCAACAAGAGTCAGAAATTTAGATAATGATACATTTTTGCCTTGGCCCCCAAATGTCAGATCATCTGAATTGTATGAAATGTATAAATATTACATGTGTATAACTTATTGTTTTATAAAGCGTGTAGTGGAGATAAATCTGTCCACATTTTACTTTCAAGCACTTTGCTTTGTTTTCTTGTTTTTATTTGACTATTTTCCTGTCCTGTCTGTCTCTCATCTTCCTGCATCTCCTCTAAATTCTCCAGAAAAACTCCTGCCTGGATTCTTACTTTTTCACCTCATCAGTTACTTTTGAACTAAGCAGATCAAAGGGATCTCTTGAGCGCAAAGCGTAGCGCGTGTTTCGATGTTGCCGTCAGTGAGGTGAAATCACCTCAGCACACTAGCGCATCAGGAACAATTAAAAGACAGAGTACCAGAGGATATAAACAGATATGAATGATCATGTGTTAATAATAATGTTTTTCTTGTGCCACTTTGAGAATATATCATGCGCCGGACGCAGCGGGTACACCAACGATCAGCGCTCTGCGTCCTCTCCGCTCAACAGAATCCCCGCTATGCTGAGAGTCCATAAATATTGTAATATAGGCAGAAACTGGATCTTCCCTGAAAGATATCTAGCCCCCCATAATTCGACCCCTGCTCCTGGATGAAAAACCGGACATTTTGATTAATGTAGGAAACCGCCCTCAGATGCCCCGGACAGAGTGAAAAGTGGACATGTCCAGGGGAAAGAGGACGTATGGTCACCCTAAATTATGTAACTCAATTGGTTTAGAAAAAATGATCATGGATCTTATTGGTTATCTGATATATGACTGAAAATTGAAGGAATTTTTTCTCAAATGTTAAGACTGCTGCACAAAAAGTAAATAAATAAATAAATAAAATAAAACAAAAAGACTGCTGCTCACGTGGGCCCCCTTGTGGCTGTGGGCCCCTGGGCCTGTGTCCAGTTTGCCCATATCATAATACGGCCTTGATGGTGACACATGCTCGTTCTTCATAAAACGAATGGGATACCATTTTTTTATGACATGGGTTTTGTTTTATGGTTTGATTTTTTTAAAGCAAAAATTTTGCGTTGTTGAGGTGCAGGCTGGTTGGTAGCAGGTGAGGAGGTGAATCATGGAGAGATTAACAACTTCATTGCACCTGGTGTTGTCATGGCCCTTCACCAGATGGTGAGGGGAAGCAGATCCAGGTTTCTGACTGCCTTCACCTACTGTGTTCAACTGTTACTGCGCACTTTGGGAACTACCTTTGGACCTGGAGAACCAGCTTTCCTGTTCATTTTGTTGGCGAACATGTCCCTCTATTTTTTCTTGTAATAAAAAAGGTTTTTCTCAGCTGCACAAAGAAAGTTGTTCTCCAAAAAGCCTTGTGTGGTTCAAGGTTTACAGAAACAGTGGGAGGTCTGTCCTCTGAAAGATGGTTTCAGCATGTCTGAAGAGGGCTTCCAGATGGTAAAACTCTGAGTGTGCATCAGTCACTGCTCCTCCCAGAAGCACCATGCTAGAAGAGATATCTGGCATCCCACGCAGCAAAGGGGTTTTAATGAAAACTACTTAGTGGCTGGAGGAAAATTAAAACTGCACCAAAGAAATAAAGTATATGAATTTGTGGCCCTCAGGTTAGTATTTATGGACACAACAGGGAGCGATTGAAAAAGAAAATTATAGTCATAGTTTAATTCGGAAGAAAACAGATTAAAAAAATACGATATGCACACACACACACAAACAAACAAACACAGATTATATATATATAGATATATGAGAGAGAGAGAGAGAGAGAGAGAGAGAGAGAGAGAGAGACATGCATATGGTACAAAAAGTTAATTTATCAGTGATTCAAGTTAAAAAGGTAAAACTAATATAAAAGATAGACTCAGTACCTGCAAAGCCGAGCCATCTTTATTTTTGTAGCACCATACAACATTATGAAACCAACCTAAGTGCTACACAGAATTTAAAAACAATACACAACATCAAATGCATAAAATCTAAAGCATAAGAGCCAACGCTAAAAAGACCTTCATGCTGTGTTAATCGCCAAATCATAAAAATTGGTTTTCAAAAGAGACTTAAAACCAGACAGTGAAGAGACCAGATATTTCAAGCCTTTATTTGTAATAATTTTGATGAATATGGCTTACAGCTTATGAAAACCCTAAATTAACAAAGTAGTTTTAAATAGGACTAAAATGAATCCCAATATCAGCGTTTAAAATGGCAGAGTGTAGTTTCCTGGTGCTATGGGACAGTGCATTGATTTCAGGGTAGTTTTAAACCATATCGCCGTGACTGTAGCTAGTTAAAAAACAACATGACAGTGAATCTTGCTACCTGTGGAGCAGAAAGCATGTGACCTCGGCATGACTCCTCAGACTTTGATGGTCCTTCCGTTAATTCCATAGACAGAATGCAATGCCGATTGTATGTTTCTGGCGCTGTAGTTTCCGGATCTGCTCGGGGTCCTGTGCCTGCCGATGACATAATCATACTACGGTAATACCACTCGGCCAAAATATATTGCATGTCTTTTTCGATTCTGTACTTTCACATATGTTTTGGAAAGAGTTTAGCAGTTTTGTTATTATATTCGTGTTTCGTACTAATTGCTATTGTGTCATAAATAAGGCAACAGCATTCTGATGGGCATTTGAAGAGATTAAAGTTAAATTGTCTCTTTAAAGCAATAGTTAGTATTTTCTGAAAAAAGGGTTTTATGTAAAGGTAAAGAACTATTTCCTTCTGCAGATAGCTCAAGGAATAACTTCAGTTGAAAGAAAAGTACTCTTACAGCCTGAGTTGTGCTAGGAGAACAATTAAAGCAACTTTAACCTCTAAAATTCCACAGGGGTTGATGCCAGTGCTATACACCTTTACATGACTGTCAATTTTACACTTCACCGAAATCCTAGAAGAATTCCATCAAGAATAAAGAAATCCAGCTGGAAATGCTCCAGGGTACATCTGAAAGGGTACAGCTAGCTGCTGCTATTTGTGCATTCTGATGATCATACAATTCTGAGTCCTAATGTGAGAAAAAAGTGAGCACACGTAAGCTGACGGTATACAAAGTCTTATACAGAGCATGATAGAAAATAAGTTTCTGACTTTTCTCTGCAACCTGGGAACATTTAGCTATCTATTGTGTAGCAATTAATACATATTAATTATGACCAATAATATATGATATTCCATATAAATATGAAATATCAATTTGATTGATCTTTGAATGTTTAATCAGAATATTCTAGGGTTCTTTGCTTATTCAGGGACCATAAACACACTTCGTATTAATTTAGACAGTCAGTATATACACTGCTCACAAGAATTAAAGGAACACTTTTTTTATTGGGCCTGGCATGAAATCAGTTAAACCTGTCTGATAATTTCCTGGTTGACTAAGCAGCTGAGGGCATTGTTAATCACTTTCAGCTGTATTGGTGTTCATGGACTTAACGACAGGTGCACTAAAGTGGCAACAATTACAAAACCCTCAGAACAGGACTGGTTTAACATGTAAAGGTCAGTTCAAGTTTCTCCCTCTTGATCTTTTTGGCTGGTTTTCCACCCATGCTAGTTTTGGCTCTACTGGCAGTATGAGGCGATTCCTTAACCCTACAGAAGTTGCGCAGGTTGTCCAACTCCTCCAGGATGGCACATCCACACGTGCTGCAGCAAGAAGGTTTAATGTGCCTCCCAGCACAATCTCCAGAATATGGAGGAGATTTCAGGAGAGGTTATTCTCGTAGAGCTGGACAGGGCCGTAGAAGGTCCACAACCCATCAGCGGGACCGATACCTGCTCCTTTGTGCAAGGCGGAAAAGGCTGAGCACTGCTCGTGCCCTACAGAATGACCTCCAGAGGGCCACTTGTGTGAATGTCTCTACCCAAACAGGAAAAGACTTCATGAAGATGGCCTGAGGGCCCAACATCCAGTAGTGGGCCCTGTGCTCACTGCCCAGCACAGTAGAGCTCTACTGGCATTTGCTCAAGAACACCAGAATTGGCAAGTCTGCCGCTGGTGCCCTGTACTTTTTACAGACGAGAGCAGGTTCACCCTGAGCACCTGTGAAAGACGTGAAAGAGTCTGGGAAAGACGAGAAGAACGTTATGCTGCCTGCAATGTCGTTCAACGTGACAGGTTTGGTGGTGGGTCAGTGATGGTCTGGGGAGGCATATCCACGGAGGGATGCACAGACCTCTACTGCCTAGGAAATGGTGAAATCCTTGAACCCTTTGTCAGACCCTACGCTGATGCAGTAGGTCCTGGTTTTCTCCTAATGCACGGCAATTCATGTGGCAAGAGTATGCAGGCAGTACCTGGAGGATGAAGGAATTGAAACAATTGAATGGCCTTCACGATCCCCTGACTTAAACCCTATAGAGCTCCGGGAGTTGACGTCACATCTCCCAGCATGCAACGTTTCAAATCTAAATGGCGCCATATTGGCAGGCAGAAGCCCGCAGCTGGACTATTTGTTATTGTCAGAAAACTCAATCAAACGGGAAATATGGTAGATTCCTGTTGTGCCCCAGGATGCAGAACAGACGCGGATGACATAAGGAATGAGCCATCTACAGGATTGCCCAAGATCCGGAGCGCCGCAAACGTTGGGTCATTGTAATAAAACACACTAGTGACTGGACTGAAATGAAGCTGTGGTATCCCGAGAGTAAAGGTTTTCGCTTATGCAGCGACCACTTCATATCAGGTACTTAAACCAATGTTTCCTTAACTGTATGTGGTATTTATTTTAAATGCTTTTATTACGATTCTTAGTGGGCTTCCTAAACTTATTTTGGCGTGTTTTTTTCTGTCTTATTACTCATAGCAACAAGTAAACGTCAAGTAAAACGTTGCCTCGTGATTTGTGCATGCTGCCGTTTATGTGTTTTATGATCACAGCAATTAACCGGCTCAGCTGTATTTAATTTTTAAGCAATGGTTGATCAATTGTCAGATCACACATAAAAAGCACTTTGGATTGCCATTATCTGTCTCACCGAGACAGATCTCAGATGGATCCTGAGACGCTCCTGCCTGACATATGTATTTTATTCACGGAAAAAAATCAAACTAGTGATTCCTCTTGGCGTTCAGTTTATACATTCAAACAGCACAGCACTCTATTTACACTACTTACATGTAAATCTATGTTATTTGTCCATCTAACCATTTTCATCCGCTTATCCGGAGTCGGCTTGCGGGGGCAGTAGCATCGAGAGGCCCAGACTTCCCTCTCCCCAGCCACTTGGGCCAGCTCCTCCGGGGGAATCCCAAGGCGTTCCCCGGCCAGGTCCGGTAAGAAGTCCGCTCCAACAGCTTCTGGCGTTTTTAAAAAGTATCCCAGGGACACAGTAAGGGTCGGAGATGTTTAGTCTATTTAATTTCTAACTATGTAAAACGATTTCTTCGGTTTTAAAGTGTGAAGTAAACTCCAACGAAGTAAAATCCATGCCGTTCCCGTTCATTTTGTTTACCTTTGTTGCCTGCCAACATGGCGTCTACTCTCTGAGAGTCACGTGACGCCCGGAGCTCTATAGAACATCTGTGGGACATTATGTCCATTAGGCAGCGCCAGGTTGCTCCTCAGACTGTACAAGAGCTCAGGGATGCCCTCACACAGATCTGGGAGGAAATGCCACAAGACACCATCCGTTGTCTCATTAGGAGCATGCCCCGACGTTGTCAAGCATGCACACAAGCTCGTGGGAGCCACACAAGATACTGAAAAGCAATTTGAGTTGCAAAAATTAAGTTTTTGAAATAATGGACTAGCCTGCCACATCTTCATTTCACTCCGATTTTAGGGTGTCTACACAATTGAGCCATCTGTAGGCTGATAACTTTTATTTCCATTAAAAGACTTGGCATCCTTTTGTTTCTAAGACATTGCCCTGTCGTTATTTGTATAGATATCCAACTTCTTGTTGAGATCTGATGTGTCTAATGTGTTTCTTAAAAGTGTTCCTTTAATTTTTGTGAGCGGTGTAGTTTATAAAATGAATTAAATTCTTTTCCCTAAACTAATGATACATGACAAGATATGAATAATGAGATGTGGTGTGGTGGATGTGAGGTGTTGTGATGGAAGCTAGATGTTGTACATGTAGCAACTGAAATCCGGGTGTAAAGTGAGTTGTTTTTGACAAAATCCTCATCAGTCACCAGTATGCTGGCTTACAATACCCTTGTATGAGTTGCTCCCGGTGGGCTGGAGGGTTGCGGTCAGAGTGGTGAGGTCACCGGACGTCGAAACCACGATACTCAGAGATTAAGAGATTGTTTCAAAAGAGGCTTCTTTCCCGATTTGGCCGATTCGGGGCTCAGCTGTAAACTGAATTACTCGGGAAGTAATTTTTGTTTTATTAAACTACTTCATTATGATTTCTGGCCAAGTGTGGCAAATAAGAATTTGACACGTTTCTGAGTATTTACAAGGGATGAGCCGGCATTTTTGACGAATACGAGCATGAAAAGAGTAAACCTCGTAAATATCTGTAATCGTGCTGAAGGAAAATCCTCATTGGGTAACTGACTGTCTTCACGCTCTGTGATTGGCCAGTCACATAGAGCGCCCGCCCCTCCCTACACACAAAACTCTCTAGCTGGCCGGGAGCTCAGTCCGTCTGGCTCATCCATGCATACACACAGACAGTAACGGATCTCACTGTGATTGCTTCACTGTTGCTCACGTTTCTTCAGTTTTCCCTAGGTTTTCTTCAGCTCGCCTCTTTTTTTGGTTGACTATTTAAAGTTACTTTTTTCGTAACTTACATGGTGCATTTGACAAGACAGAGCTGACGTGCTGCATCAGTCACTCACTACCTCCGCTCCGGTCGGGTTTTTTATTTTATTTTTGAACTCCATCTCGCTCTCTCTCACCCTCTCTATCTCTCTCAGACACACACACCTTAATCAACATTGTTTTGTTTAACTGTGTGGGGCAAAATGCCAAGAACGTTAAGAAAAAAAATCAGTTTAATCAAATTAAAATAAAAAAATATATATAAAGTTGTGTCTGGTTCTAGCATTTCATATTTCCTAGTTCCTACTGCATGAGTTCAGATGCATTATTCCACGAACTTAAATATTAATGTTCTGATTTTATTGAAACACTTGTTCTGTAATAGTTTATTTTCTATGGGAATCAAAAATATTTTATCTAAATTCTGAGGCTGCTCTGTAAATAGTTTTCAATAAACAATACACATATCAACTTCTGATCATTCCATATCAATTTCAGACTTAAAATAATATATTGTTGTAAACCACACCCACCTCCGGTTACACCACGCCCACCTCTGGGATATGCCACGCCCATTCCGAGTACAGATACAGATACAGATAATTTAGTTGGTTGAACAGATACAGATACAGATAGTGGTGTACTCGCTCATCCCTAGTATTTACCAACATCCCCCAGATAGCCACGTCTTCTTTCAGATACAAAAATATTTTCAACCTTAATATGTATCTTATTGTAATGTGTATGGGTGTAAACAATGATTAACTTGTTAAATCAAACACATTGTGATTTGTGATATAAATGGATCATTGTAGGAACAATATTAATTTTAAATTCATTGATTTAAGCACAGATTATTCAAACATTTCATTTAAACATCTTGCTCATTCATCACATATTATTGTTCACTTATTCAGAGTGAAGAATGTTGGCGTCTGGTATTCACACCGTGAGTGCAGGAACCTTGGGTGAGAATGTTTGTTTGAGTGTTTTGTCTTCATGGAATGTCAACACGCACTGAACAGATCCTTCTGGATTTAGAAGGTCACCTAGAAAGTGAATTTATTTCTGTAGATGAAAGGTTATTATGTTGATCAATATATATAGGAGAAAATGGACCCTTTTGGACATTACAACTGTATGTAGTAGAGCTTTTACCATCACTGTTGTTGTGATTTGGTGTCTGTTACTTTGACATTTGCAATCTAATGCTTCCTTTTTGCATCTCAACCAGACACTGACATGATCAGAGCAGGACGCCAACACTCCGTTTTACCTGTGTGACATTTCATTAGGTATGCTTTCTGTATCTATTGAACATAGGAATGTGTGAGTCAGATGTGAACTGAGCTAATCACCAATGTAGAAAAGGAAAGATTTCTTTAGAAGAAAATAATAATGAATCAATGTCATTCTAGAAAATGAGATTTTTCTAAAAAGCTTAGAAGAGTTGGGCATATCCCAAATCATGAATCACTAACTAATTATGATCTCAGTGAAATAATTTACATGCACAAAAATAAATCATTTCCTCTTTTGAGAGCAGGATAGCTAGATGAAAAAGCAATCACCACTTTTCAGTGCTGTTGAAATTTACATGCCAGGCTTTTAATTGGTATTCATTTCAAATCTTAGAATGAGAGCAAAACAGACTGCAGCTAGGAACTTTTGTCACTTTCTAATTAGTAACTCATTTTCCATTCTTTCAAAACATTCACCATCAAGTGACATAAAACTGGCCCTGGTAGAAGTTCTCGTTTGAACATTTGGCTATGCATCATCTACTGTGACTCAGTTGGTTAGCACGGTTTCCTCAAAGCAAGAAGATCCTGGGTTAATGGTAATTAACCAATGTGCATGTTGAGTTGATTGGTGAATCCAAATATACACTCCAGGTGTGACCCATCCATCCATTTTCTGCCACTTATCCGGGGTCGAGTTGCAGTGCAGCCTAAGCAGGGAGGCCCAGACTTCCCTCTCCCAAGCCACTTGGGCCAGCCCCTCTAGGGGAATCCTACGGCGTTCCATGGCCAACCGAGAAACTTAGACTAGTGTGCGAAACCAAATTTCAGTCCCATAAGGGACAGTGAAGGACTGAACCGAAGCTAATGTGGAAGCGCCTATAGTTCCTCCAGCGTGTCTTTTAGGTCTTCACCCAGTTGGAAGTGCCCGGAAAACCTCACCAAGGAGGCGTCCAGGAGGCATCCTAACTAGATGCTCGAGCCACCTCAACTGGCTTCTCTCCTCTCTATTGATGTGAATTATTGTTTATCCCTTTATGATGCTAGTGGATAATCTTGTGTTTACTCCATCTGTTGCTTGGTGATTTTAGGGTATAAACCCTGTTTATGCCAGCATATAACACCAACTCACAGCTAAATAATCTAAACTAAAATAGATTAATTGAATTTAATCTTTCATGCAGTCCTAACTGATATATTTGTAGCACACAATCATGTTTAATAAATTTTCTAATGTTTAAATTTGTAAAAAAGTGAACGATTGAATTGCATCTTCCCTTTGATTCCATTCATCATGTCTAGGAATGCCACAGCCCCAACATTCACTGTTAAATAAAACCTGAAAGTTCTCAGAGTAGCTTTGCAATGACATGAACACACTAGTTCATCGTACATAGAAACACTTGTTTGAGCATTTGGGTCTTTTGCTTTGATGATGCAACAACAACCATTTGCTCATCAGGTTGTTCAAGTCCAAAAGCTGCCTTTTCTTATCGGCTGCAGAGTACACCTGTTTCTCTAAAGCAGGGGTGTCAAACTCATTTTAGCTCAGGGGCCACATTGAGGGAAATCTAGTCCCAAGTGGGCCAGACGGGTAAATAAAAAAAGAACACTTCAGATTGTTTTCTTTGTTTTAATACAATCAATATAAAACAAGGCTGGAGCCTGAGGACAGTGTATCCAAAATAGTACAAGTACAACACCTGAAGTGTACTTGAAACTTTGAAAAAATTTTTTTAAAAATCAATAAATAAAAAAACATTCCTTAGTGATTCAAAGTGCTTACAGATCACATGGCTAGATCAGTTTCATGCAGCACTTAAAGCAGGGGTGTCCAATCCTGGTCCTCGAGGGGCCGGTATCCAGCACGTTTTCGTTTTAACCTGCTTCAACACACCTGATTTCAATCAGCAGGTGATTAACAGGCTTTTGCAGAACCTGATGAGCTGCTGCACAGGTGATTCAACCAGCTAATCAAGCGTGTTTAAGCAGAAAAACCACAAAACCTGCTGGTTACCGGCCCTCCAGGACCAGGATTGGACACCCCTGACTTAAAGTATATTTGACTCATTTTACTTTACATCTTTTAGCTTTCACCAGCACATCAATATCAGAAGTCACATCCTGAGTGGCAGCCAAATTCAGGATGGGATTCAAGTTCTTGTGTGAGCCTTGAGCGCAGCTTTGTTTTATTTATACTCATTACAGAGAAAACTTGCTCACAAAGATAAGTTTATTTTCACTACATTGTAAAGTATGACAATAAAGTTTACACAACCATCTCGCGGGCCGGATTTAACCCGTTTGCGGGCCGAATCCGGCTCGCGGGCCGCATGTTTGACACCCCTGCTCTAAAGCTATTGAAGGAAATTTATTTTAAAAGGCACTAATTGATATTTAACTGTATGTTTCTCACTACTTCCATAAACCAGTAATATCTTGACATTTTAAACACAATAAAGCACCAAAGACTGAAGTCAGCTTTAAATGTGTGGGAAACTAATTTAATCACTTGTAAGTCGCTTTGGACAAAAGCGTCTGCTAAATACATAAACATAAACATAAACATAATCAATGCATTTGCAGTGGTCTCTGGTAGGAATTAATGCCTTGCAAATCCTATTCAGTGCAAAAATTAAATAAACACATTTAAAAAAATCAGAGACTTGCTTGTTTTAGCACTGACAAGACTGCTGCAGCAAAGAGTGGCAACAAGCAGCAGGACTTGAGTGTTTTTGCTGATATTTGGACATTTGGCCTCAGATTGAATAACAGCAACACAACATGCAAAGTGGATGTTTTATCTCCACAATTAACACAAGCCCGGAGGAGTTTTTGTGCGTGGTGACATTGCTAATGCCAGCTGTTAGCTTTTAACCAGGGCGTTGTCTTCTGACTCCTGGATGCTAAACCAACAACAGCTGTCCCCATCGTGAGTCAGGATTGGCGAGTCCATAAATGTTAAGCGACATTGTGACGTAGATCTGTCAGGCTTTTCAAAGGCTAGAGTTTCACCATTTATTTTAGATGGTAGGAGACTATTTTCACATTCAGCCTGCATGAAAAACTCACAGTGACAGTTTGGACTTGCACACACATCATTTGCATCCAATTAATGTATTAATTTGAGATTCAAGTTTTAACTCAACAGACAAAGCAGTTTATTCTGGATTTCTATTTGGACTAGAGAGTACCAAGTCAATCTAGCCAGAACTAATCTCTGTTTCGCCAAAACCTACTTCAGGAGATCAGAACCATGACCCCAACATTCTTAACCCTACACAGTTATGCATGAATAAGTTTATAGATCTTTGATACCACTTTTACTCAGAAATTGTTATTTTTGTAATACTAATACAACTCGCACCAACTCCCTTCCTATAACGACTCATGAAAAATAGCTGTTTATTTCAGAGCTTGTTTCTTAAGTGGTCTTTTTTGACACGACAATTTGTTATTTCTTGTTATTAGAAAGTAAAGTGCCCATACTCATATATCTACTCAGATCTGCTCAACAAAAATGGGTTTTCTTTTTATCAGTTTTTGTCCACTTTGGGTGCTTTCTTCACTTCCCCACATTGTTCATATTTTTTTAAGCTGGAATCATATAGAAAATGTCACAAACAAACAGTTAAAGCTTTGAATTACCTCAACTTTTGTCTTTTTATTTATCCATCCATCGTCTGAACCCGCTTTGTACACGTAGGGTCGCG
>SSNQ01034307.1:0-17378 GCA_006942095.1 Nothobranchius kuhntae | reverse complement strand
TATCCCTTTATGATGCTAGTGGATAATCTTGTGTTTACTCCATCTGTTGCTTGGTGATTTTAGGGTATAAACCCTGTTTATGCCAGCATATAACACCAACTCACAGCTAAATAATCTAAACTAAAATAGATTAATTGAATTTAATCTTTCATGCAGTCCTAACTGATATATTTGTAGCACACAATCATGTTTAATAAATTTTCTAATGTTTAAATTTGTAAAAAAGTGAACGATTGAATTGCATCTTCCCTTTGATTCCATTCATCATGTCTAGGAATGCCACAGCCCCAACATTCACTGTTAAATAAAACCTGAAAGTTCTCAGAGTAGCTTTGCAATGACATGAACACACTAGTTCATCGTACATAGAAACACTTGTTTGAGCATTTGGGTCTTTTGCTTTGATGATGCAACAACAACCATTTGCTCATCAGGTTGTTCAAGTCCAAAAGCTGCCTTTTCTAATCGGCTGCAGAGTACACCTGTTTCTCTAAAGCAGGGGTGTCAAACTCATTTTAGCTCAGGGGCCACATTGAGGGAAATCTAGTCCCAAGTGGGCCAGACGGGTAAATAAAAAAAGAACACTTCAGATTGTTTTCTTTGTTTTAATACAATCAATATAAAACAAGGCTGGAGCCTGAGGACAGTGTATCCAAAATAGTACAAGTACAACACCTGAAGTGTACTTGAAACTTTGAAAAAAAAATTTAAAAAATCAATAAATAAAAAAAACATTCCTTAGTGATTCAAAGTGCTTACAGATCACATGGCTAGATCAGTTTCATGCAGCACTTAAAGCAGGGGTGTCCAATCCTGGTCCTCGAGGGGCCAGCACGTTTTCGTTTTAACCTGCTTCAACACACCTGATTTCAATCAGCAGGTGATTAACAGGCTTTTGCAGAACCTGATGAGCTGCTGCACAGGTGATTCAACCAGCTAATCAAGCGTGTTGAAGCAGAAAAACCACAAAACCTGCTGGTTACCGGCCCTCCAGGACCAGGATTGGACACCCCTGACTTAAAGTATATTTGACTCATTTTACTTTACATCTTTTAACTTTCACCAGCACATCAATATCAGAAGTCACATCCTGAGTGGCAGCCAAATTCAGGATGGGATTCAAGTTCTTGTGTGAGCCTTGAGCGCAGCTTTGTTTTATTTATACTCATTACAGAGAAAACTTGCTCACAAAGATACGTTTATTTTCACTACATTGTAAAGTATGAAAATAAAGTTTACACATCCATCTCGCGGGCCGGATTTAACCCGTTTGCGGGCCGGATCCGGCTCGCGGGCCGCATGTTTGACACCCCTGCTCTAAAGCTATTGAAGGAAATTTATTTTAAGAGGCACTAATTGATATTTAACTGTATGTTTCTCACTACTTCCATAAGCCAGTAATATCTTGACATTTTAAACACAACAAAGCACCAAAGACTGAAGTCAGCTTTAAATGTGTGGGAAACTAATTTAATCACTTGTAAGTCGCTTTGGACAAAAGCGTCTGCTAAATACATAAACATAAACATAATCAATGCATTTGCAGTGGTCTCTGGTAGGAATTAATGCCTTGCAAATCCTATTCAGTGTGTTACACCACTCCAGGACAACTTGGTGTAGAAAAACCGAGTTTTATTCGGGACCTCAGAACCATGGCATCGTCATACAGATCCAAGCATGTTAGAGACTTCTTTTTCTTCTTTTTTTCCCAATTCCTTTCTGAACTGTAACTGCCCTCTACTGGTGAAAATGTGTAACAGCTTAACCAAAAACAAACGTAGCTGACTTACTTTTCAACTCTCAACAGGTTTATGCAATGTTTCAGACATTTTATCTGTACACTTTACCAAGTGCTACATTCCTCCCCTGCTAAATAAATGTTGTCTCAACATTGACAAAACATGACAATACTGAACAAGAATAAACAAATGTACTATTTTTCAGTGACAATATCAAGATGGTATGAATTAGGGTAGGGTTTAGCAGTGGTTTAAGATCACTTTCACACTGAACTATTGAACCACAAGTGACTGAATCACATGTTACTCATTTACCAGATAAGCATAGGCTTATAACAATGCTGAGTTTTTTCCTAAATAGTCCATGTAGAAATAATTCCCTCTTAGACACATTACTATCACTTCATCACACACTCCGGAGTCTATCAACTTAGATAGCAATCATCATTGTACAATTAACCTTGTCATCTATCACATAGTCCCATTTATCCTGCTACCATCCCAAAAGCATCAGATACTTGTGTCACCATACTGGTAAAACCTTGAAAGTACTCATACATTTGTGCAAAAAAAAAAATACAAGTTTAAATTTGGGAATGTACTTCACAGTTCAACAATAACTAACTGGCACATAGGCTGGATTGTAAAACCTACGTAGAGCTGTCCAAGGTACTCCAAACTGTTCACAGAATGGAGAGGCGGGTACACTGGCATACAATGGGTTAACACTATGACCAATTACTCTCTGAACTGGTTGCCCAAACGCATCATAGGTCAGTATTTTCCGGGGGCATCTCTCTCTTTGAGACCTTCTCAGCTGTGGTTCCGACTGTTCTGAGTTTATCTCACTGGGCTGATCTGGAGAAGCAGCAGTTTTTGATGATGCCAAGATGTCGTGTTCGGTGTTATCCTGCCCATTCCCCATGCCTGGTTGGAACTCTTCAGCATCCACTCTGAGCTCCAAATTCATTTGCTGAGAGTCCTGGGCAATTTCCGCAGCAGGGGCTGACACCATCAAATCCTCTTGAGGCTGGCAGCGGTGGTGCCTCGCTCCCTGAGACCAATACAGTTCCTCATCATCTGAACTCTCTGTATAGTCCAATGCATCTGGGAGATCTCTTGGTTTTTGTGTCTGCATAGTGCGGCGTGGTTCAGCCCTTGTTGTTTTTGGGAGAGGTAATGCATTACAGGGCATTAGCATGTTGCGGTGGAGAATACGACCACGTCCTGTACCACGCTCCGGCTTAACCTCATAAACAGGGCTATTTTCCCCCCTCTGAGAGATCACTAAGTGAACCTGATCCTCCCAATAAGAGCGCAACTTCCCAGGCCCTCCCCTCTCTGACATGTTCCTGACGAGTACCCTGTCCCCAGGTGAGAGTACCGCACTTTGTCTCTTTTGNGTGAGGTTTTCCTTCCCCTCCAAGTAGCTCCTTAGCTTTAACCCAGGACTGATGGCACGCACTACAGCCTCCACGATCTCAGCTTCAGAGTAGCCCTTCTTCAATCCGCTTTCCATCTGGTGCTCCAAGCTGCTGAAGCTCAGTGTGTCTTTAGCTGTTGACTCACCCACATGGCCACTTATCCTGAAGTCTTTTCTGAATCCCACTGATGAAACGTTGCAGCCGCTGTTGCCCATGGAGTCTCTCCCTCTGCGCTGCATTTCGCTGTCTCGCGAGGTCATCATGGCCGCCTGCTGCTCCGCTGCTGTCCCTTGAGCTGGCTGATGCTCCAGCGTTGTCATCAGACCTGGCCGCCGCTCCAACAGCGCCCCCTCTGCTGCGAGTCGCCCCTCGTACACAGCCTCCGCCGTCATTCCCGCTCCGTCTGAAGATAACGACTGGGCCACCACTCCCGCGCTGATAGCCGCTGACCGCGCCTCCACCAGCGAAACCAGCTCATCATTTAGCTCCAGAAGCACCGACATGCCTTCATCCTCCCGCTGCAATAAATCTTCTCGTTCACAGAATTGGATAATAAGCTTAACGAGAGCTCTGCGGGTTTTACTCTTAATTTCTTCATCTTTTTTTTCTGTAATATCACACAGTTCACATACTCTGAGCAGCTCTTCCACAGATAGTCCACATAACTTCTGCTCTAACTCCAACAAAAAAATCTTCACGGTCCTCAGACATGCTTGAATGACAAATAAGACGAAAAAAATACTCTTACAGTGTATCCGACCGGAGAAGCACACCTTGCGTCGTGCTAGCTAGACTGTTGCTATTCGTTAGCATTAGCCTCTTTTTTCTGGCACGCTCCGTTACCGTGTCTCTCTGCAGTCTTCCAATCCACTATATGAGGTAGTTCCTAAAAGCGATCTCGGTGGGACCTCCAAAATGTTACACCACTCCAGGACAACTTGGTGTAGAAAAACCGAGTTTTATTCGGGACCTCAGAACCATGGCATCGTCATACAGATCCAAGCATGTTAGAGACTTCTTTTTCTTCTTTTTTTCCCAATTCCTTTCTGAACTGTAACTGCCCTCTACTGGTGAAAATGTGTAACAGCTTAACCAAAAACAAACGTAGCTGACTTACTTTTCAACTCTCAACAGGTTTATGCAATGTTTCAGACATTTTATCTGTACACTTTACCAAGTGCTACAAGTGCAAAAATTAAATAAATACATTTAAAAAAAATCAGAGACTTGCTTGTTTTAGCACTGACAAGACTGCTGCAGCAAAGAGTGGCAACAAGCAGCAGGACTTGAGTGTTTTTGCTGATATTTGGACATTTGGCCTCAGATTGAATAACAGCAACACAACGTGCAAAGTGGATGTTTTATCTCCACAATTAACACAAGCCCGGAGGAGTTTTTGTGCGTGGTGACATTGCTAATGCCAGCTGTTAGCTTTTAACCAGGGCGTTGTCTTCTGACTCCTGGATGCTAAACCAACAACAGCTGTCCCCATCGTGAGTCAGGATTGGCGAGTCCATAAATGTTAAGCGACATTGTGACGTAGATCTGTCAGGCTTTTCAAAGGCTAGAGTTTCACTATCTATTTTAGATGGTAGGAGACTATTTTCACATTCAGCCTGCATGAAAAACTCACAGTGACAGTTTGGACTTGCACACACATAATTTGCATCCAATTAATGTATTAATTTGAGATTCAAGTTTTAACTCAACAGACAAAGCAGTTTATTCTGGATTTCTATTTGGACTAGAGAGTACCAAGTCAATCTAGCCAGAACTAATCTCTGTTTCGCCAAAACCTACTTCAGGAGATCAGAACCATGACCCCAACATTCTTAACCCTACACAGTTATGCATCAATAAGTTTATAGATCTTTGATACCACTTTTACTCAGAAATTGTTATTTTTGTAACACTAATACAACTCGCACCAACTCCCTTCCTATAACGACTCATGAAAAATAGCTGTTTATTTCAGAGCTTGTTTCTTAAGTGGTCTTTTTTGACACGACAATTTGTTATTTCTTGTTATTAGAAAGTAAAGTGCCCATACTCATATATCTACTTAGATCTGCTCAACAAAAATGGGTTTTCTTTTTATCAGTTTTGTCCACTTTGGGTGCTTTCTTCACTTCCCTACATTGTTCATATTTTTTCAAGCTGGAATCATATAGAAAATGTCACAAACAAACAGTTAAAGCTTTGAATTACCTCAACTTTTCTCTTTTTATTTATCCATCCATCGTCTGAACCCGCTTTGTACACGTAGGGTCGCGGGGGGGGGGGGGGGGGGGGGGGGGGGGGGGGGGGGGTCGCTGGTGCCTATCTCCAGCGGTCTATGGGCAATCAGCCAGGGTACACCCTGGACAGAGAGCCAGTCCATTGCAGTCTTTTTATTTATTAGAAAGCAAATTTCTTACCTACTTATTTAATGCAGTCAGACGCATGTTGTTGAGAGCAAAGAAAGGCACAGAAAAAAGACTTGTTACCCTTTTCAAAAGAATATGTTAATGCATGTGTGAGCACATCCTTTTTACTTTGAATGGAGCTGCAGACTGGGAGATATCAAAGTGAATTTCATATTAGTTTATGAATTATACATAATTATGCATCACATCACAATCCGTATCATCTCTAGCGAAGATTAATTACATAATCCACCTTACTGTACACAACTTCACAGAAAGCAGGATTTATTTTTGTTTGAAATGGCTTTAAAATATAAAAGTCAGAAAAGCCATGCTTTACTAGCCTTTGATGTTTCTGAAGGTGGAAACCTCATTCACATGGATGTATAGTATAGCAGTCAGCTTCTGTGAATTTTTATCATCTGTGAAGTCGTCCACGGCTTGTTATACACATAAAAGCACTTTGAAATCTTCAAATTCTTGAAACATTGAAAACATAACTTGAAGTGTCTTGTTGTATTGGTTGGAGTTAAGTATTTTCTGCAACTGTGTGCACTTTTGCACTCTTTTATAGTTCTACACTAAAAGTGACTGAAGATGCTCTGTCGCTCAATTACTCCCTCGTGAAGACTCCTCTTCAGGGTTGTGCATCAAGATCCTTGTCATATGAATCACTTTCCGTTATTCAATCATCTCAATGGGTTCCTGAGCAGACCTCCGTAACAGAGCCACTCTCCACCTGGTCTTGCACTGGAGCTGTTTGCATCTCTGGCATTTTTTGATAAGAGCAGCCTTCTGCAAATTTACAGCATTCAAGGGTCTTTTGTTAACGCATTAATCAATTATTCACAAATAGAAATAAAACTCCTGTGGGAATAATGTCGGATGTAAACATATCACTTTGGAAACCAACAGAACATTTTATATCCTTGGAAAGTAGCTCTGAAAAGCTGTGGCACTGAGATAGGTTAACTATTTAAAAAGAATGTTTGATTCTTGTCTGTGATCCTCAGAAAACTATATTTGATTGTCCCAAAGTGTTCCAGTCACTTTGCAGTTTCTACAAGAAATGTCTCCTTTAAAGTGGTGAAGGTTCTCATCCAGGTCATGGTAATCCAAAGGGGGTTCGAATGAAGGCAACTGGACTTCTTTGGTTTCTTGAAGATGTTTCCTTTGTCATCTGATTGATTCTGACTGGAATATGGGAGAGTCAAGCTTATAAACTGTAGTTTTCTGTTGTTGCTTAACCTACCCCCTGATGAGTCACCGAGGTCATTAGCCTCTATTGTGAGGGAGTCATTGTATTGGTTAGATGGAAGTGGCTGTTACCTAGACTGCTACTGTTGGGCAATTAGGTTAAGAGCTGCATTATAGGTACTGGAAAGGTGAAACCTGAGGCCCGCCCCCTGTTTAATGTAGGTTTTTCCCATCTGACAAAAATACCTTCCGCTACTCTTCTCCCAAACCATCTATGTTCTCTGTCCAGAATGTGTACTTTGTCTTCTTCAAACGTGTGTTCCTTGTCCTTCTGTGTTAAGTGGACTGCAGAGTCTTGACCTGAAGAGTTAGCTCCCCTGTGTTGTGCCATAGGCTTGTATAGTTGTTGTTTAGCTTCCTATATGTAAGGATCCGGACAATCCTCCATTGGACACCCATATTCCAGTTAGAATTAACAAAGCTCCTCAGATGAGAAGTGAAACATCATCAAGAAGTCAAAAAAGTCTAGTTGCCTTCATTCAAAACCCTTTTGGATTATCTCCTTTAAATTATTTGACACCAGTGGCGAACAGGCCATTGGGTGCACCGGGACAAATCCAGGTGGCCTGGCATCAAGCTTTCCTCCCGGTCGGGCGTGCTCAGAAGATCTCTCCAGGGAGGCATCCAGGAGGCATCCTAACCAAATGCCCAAGCCACCTCAACTGGCTCCTCTCAATGTGGAGGAGCTGCAAATTCTACTTCGGGCCCCTCCAGGATGACTGAGCTTCTCACCCTATCTCTAGGGAGAGCCCAGACACCCTGAAGACACCCAATCATGAAAAGACATTGATTTACCTAAACTCCACCCCAAAATTATTTTAATATATTTACTTAAAATAAAAAGCCTAGAAATATTGGTGGAGTTACAAGAGTCTTCAGGCTAGTCATTTATTGAGTCATTCTACTGAATATCTCAGTTTAATATATTGTTTCATTTCACATTGTCATCATAGTGTTTAAATACTAGAATAAAATATAACATTTATATAACACTGTGCTGCTAGCTCTCCATTCCAGGATGTTACTTGGCATGTTTTCAAACACCAAGCATTTCTTGGCTTTGGAGGGTAAAGGCTAATTACATCCTCTCCTTCATGCTTTGATTTTACAGGGAGCATCTGATTGTCTGACCTGCAAAGTATGCAGTGAACCAGGAGATAGCAGCATATTGTGTCTTATAATTAGTGTTTCTTTTGCACGTTAAAGTGAATAGATATCCCAGTTCACCAGGAGACAGCCAATTAACGTTCTTGTCCTCCTCCTGTAACGGCATGCTGAGTTTCTGATGCAATGAGCTGCTCCTGGTATTGAGGACAGATACGTTTGTTTAACACCACCCTTCACCTGAGAGATGTAAGGAACCACCTTTTATCAAACTTTTTGACAGGTCTATTGTTCCTTGACCTTTATGCCCTTTCCCTCAAACCACTTACGTCAAACTTGACAGGTGTATTTTTTAAGACCTTTTGCGATATGACCTTTATGACCCTATATGTCAAGAATTGAATTGATGACTGTTGTGTAATGACACATGAAGTTATTGATTGTAGTCCCCTTTTGTCAACATGTATATTGATGATCTGCTTTGATGTATTCAATCTGCACCACTTTACGTCAAGTTAGGATTGATAACTCTTTTGTGTTAGGATACCTCACCCCACAGTTCCCACAACCCCTCCCTTTCATACGTAATACCCCACATCCCTCCCTCTAACCCTCCTTGCCTCTTTGAAAGCTCAGATCCATTTCAGCGGACAGACTGAGAACGTATCAGAATGGTGAAAGGCCAAAGAAATACTTCTAAGAAAATGGTGAAGCAAGAGGAGATGGATGAAGTGTCTACAACCGATACTTCAACCTCTACCCGAGAGGAGAAGGAGGTGAAAGAGGAGAGCGTGGACGCTATCGCCGCTATCACAGACCTTGCTCTGTGAAAAATCCATAGCGATCCATCAGCTTCCTGCAGGGGGTGGTGCTCCCCGCAAATCTACATTCTACATGTGTAGAGTTCAGCTTCCTCCTTTTGGTGGTAAAGAGTCCTTGGAGCAAATATGGCCACTGTAGCCTTATGGCTATACTGGTAGTTTTGGGTACTGGTTCAGCTATGACACTAAGGAGCTGTGTCTAATCCATGATATGGCTAAGGACGAACCTCTCAAGCCATATTTATCACATTCAGCGGTTCTCTCCTACAACGGCTGGGCAGTGCTCAACCTCGCAGTTCCACGCAGGGTGTACAAAGATGATAGTGAGAGACCTCATCCGACTGTAAAACGCAACAGGCCGCAAGCTCTTCCATCGCTGAATGAAATCCAGAATGCCGTGATGGCTTTCAGCGCTTCATGGGAGGGGCTGGAGGATGCGGATGGGCAGTGGATTTTCAAGGCCTCGGTCCGGGAGAGAGGATCGGAGCTCTTTTATGTGCAGGAAAATTTGCATTTTGAATGCGGTATTTACTAGGGATGAGCCGGATCCGGTACAGATAAAACATTTTTGACGAAAACGAGCATGAAACGAGTAAACCTCGTAAATATCTGTAATCGTGGTGAAGGAAAATCCTCATTGGGTAACTGACTGTCTTCACGCTCTGTGATTGGCCAGTCACATAGAGCGCCCGCCCCTCCCTACACACAAAACTCTCTAGCCGGCCGGGAGCGCAGTCCGTCCGGCTCATCCACGCACACACACAGACAGTAACTGATCTCGCTGTGATTGTTTCACTGTTTCTCACGTTTCTTCAGTTTTCCCTAGGTTTTCTTCAGCTCGCCTCTTTTTCGGTTGAATATTTAAAGTAACTTTTTTCGTAACTTACATGGTGCATTTGACAAGACAGAGCTGACGTGCTGCATCAGTCACTCACTACCTCCGCTCCGGTCGGGTTTGTTATTTTTTTTTAACTCAATCTCTCTCACTCTATCTCTCTCAGACACACACCTTAATCAACATTGTTTTGTTTAACTTTGTGTGGGGCAAAATGCCAAGAACGTTAAGAAAAAAAATCTGTTTAATCAAATTAAAATAAAAAAATATACATAAAGTTGTGTCTGGTTCTAGAATTTCATATGTCCTTGTTCCTACTGCATGATTTCAGGTGTATTAATCCATGCACTTAAGCTCATCGTGGACTACAGGAGGAATGCTGACCCACATCCACACATCCACATTAAGGGGACGGCAGTGGAGCGTGTGAGCAGCTTCAAGTTCCTGGGAGTCCACATCTCCAAGGATCTCACCTGGACTACCACCTGCTCCAAGCTGGTCAAGAAGGCTCACCAGCGCCTCTTCTTCTTGAGGACTCTGAGGAAGAACTGTTGGGAAGAAACTGTTCCGGTACCTGGTGGTCTTAGTTCGGAGGCTCCTGTAGGGCCTCCCAGAGGGCAGCAGGGTGATCAGTGCATGTGATGGGTGAGTGTGGTCTCTGATGATTTTCCCTGCCCTTTTCAGACACCGCTTCCTGTAGATGTCCTTTATGGCAGGAAGTGGTGCTCCGGCGATGCGCTGGGCAGTTTTCCCGGCTCTCTGCAATGTCTTCTGTCTGAGGCGAAGCAGTTCCCATACCAGACTGTTATACAGTTGGTCAGGGTGCTCTCGATGGTGCAGCGATAGTAGTTCACCAGGATGTCTGAGGACAGGTTGTCAGACTCCTGAACTCTGCCTCCTGACATATAACCCAAGTTAAACTCATGGACTGCTTGTATTAACTACAGCCTGTACATACTTATAGTCATAGAATATTCATAACATATTTCATACCGTGTACATTATAACATACGTAATAGATCAATTTCTTTAATATACTTACACATCTATATTATTGCTAATATATATTGTAATACATCTATATCACGGCTAAAGCACTTCTGGTTGGATGCAAACTGCATTTTGTTGCCCTGTACCTGTACATGTGCAATGACAATAAAGTTGAATTCTATTCTATTCTATTAATGTTCTGTTTTATTGAAACACTTGTTCTGTAATAGTTTCTTTACTATTGTGATCAAAAATATTTCATCTCAATTCCGAGGCTGCTCTTTAAATAGTTTTCAAATAAACAATACACATATCAACTTCTGATCATTCCATATCAATTTCAGACTTAAAATAATATATTGATGTAAACCACGCCCACTTCCGGGTTATGCCACGCCCGCTCCGAGTACAGATACAGATAATTTAGTTGGTTGAACAGATACAGATACAGGGGAGTGGTGTACTCGCTCATCCCTAGTATTTACCGCCTTTTACAGGTTGTACCTTTCGAGGCCTGGTGTGAGAAAATAGATGAAATGGGGGATCGTATCACTTCACTTTTTCATACCAGCCACTGCTGGAAAGACATTCTGACAGTGCGAAAAAAGCTGGAATTCTAAGCCCCGCCTCAGGAGGAGAAGGGGGAGTGGCGGTCGCATCAAACCACGCCCCCCACCCATCACTAGTTATAAAGAGCTTTCAGCTAGAAACCATTTTATCCCAGATGATCTAGCGCAGCATGATGGGTTTCTACACCCAGTCAACCCTTGATGAACTATGGACCCCGGACAGCTTTTCCCCACAACCGAGCTGGGTGCTAGCCGCTTCATCATCACCGAGATACAACGGCAGTCTACGGCCCATGTCGCCGCCACCACCATCATGCTTTCTGGAGGATAACTTCCCACGGCTCCCCACAATCATGGAGGTCCGGAGACCGTCTCTGCTAACGTACCATTCAGATCCTGGATCGACGACACTCCGGCAAGTCCTGATACTCCGCATCCTTCAGAGACATCAATCCCTGACCCGCCACCGGTTTCGCCTCAACCTGCTCAGGAGGACGGTGTGCAACAGCAGCTGCAGCAGACCTTCGACATCCAGAGCACTGGTGAGGAGTCACTACGTCTGCCTGACTGGATGTTTTCAGAAGACATGGTGGACTGAGTGAAGTTGGGGCTTCTTCACTTGGTCAACATGGTGATCAAAGCTCTCCTACCTACAATCTGTCATGGATGCAAGATCGATCACCCCAGTCAGCGGCAACCCGAATGTCTTTACGTAGCTGAAAATGAAATATTTTACGATTTTCACTTTTCTGACATTATCAGCAGAGTTTTAACACCTAAGCTGATTCCGGCTCTTCAAAGTTTTCTCACTCTGCATGGCTTCCAGCTGGGCGCTGTTCACCATGGCTGTGACGCAGCTGCACGAATTCAGGGCTGTGATTCCCATTAACAAAGACATTTTTCCAGTATATGATCCCCTGACCAAATATGACCTGGATGCACTGGCTGCGGTGGTGGAGTGAACTGTGGGGGGCACACTGTCTCTTCTGCAACTTGTTTTATTTTTATTATAATCATTTCTAGTAGTTAACCATTAGATTTTATTCATTATATTTGACAGCATTTTTTTACAGTGCGATTAGATTTTATCCCTTATATCTGACTAGCTTTATTGTCACATGTGTACAATTTATGAAATAAAAAGAAATAATGAGAATGAATATGCATCATTTTTTTCAAGCATCCGTCAGAGAAGGAGGAGGTAATGAAAAAGGTTTATTTTTCACCAGAACATCAGGGTAGTTACGGAGGTGTGGAAAGGTTTAGAACCAGTTTACAATGAGAGATTGGGGAGAAAGTTTCATCGGATAAGGCTCGCGATTTTCTCAGAACAGGATGCTTACACACTCCACAAACCAGCAAGAGTTCATTTTCCGAGAAATAAGGTTTTTGTCTCAGGGTCACTAAAGAAGTTTCAAGCTGACTTACGCAACATGCAGGCCTTGTCAAAATCAAACAACGGTTTTAATTACCTATTAACAGTCATAGATGTATTTTCAAAGAAAGCCTATGTACGAGTCCTGAAAAACAAATCGGGGAAAGATGTTACAGAAGCTTTTGCTTCAGTTTGAAAGACAGTAGTACCCCTGAGAAACTGCAGAAGGATGCCCCTGGGTCCCAGGTCGCTGGGTTCCGGGCTCGGTCGGCTTGGGGGTGGGAGGCTGCGGGCAGTTCAGTGGGCTTGCCGCTGATATCCTCTGGGACTCTGCCGGCTGCTGGTTGTGGCCCCCCGGGGCAATCCTCTGCACCTCTCGAGGGGAGCAGGGGCTTTTCTGGTCGCAGTCTCCCTGGGGTCCCTGCGCTCTGGGGCAGCTCCTGGATCTCTGAGACTTCAAGAGAACCAAGCACATCCCTCCTGTTCTTCTTATTTATGTATTTATTCATTTAACTTATGTTTTTCAGGAGGATAAACTGTTTGAGATGCAACATCTCGTTTTCGAGCAGGTCCTCCTACAACACAACCGATAACAAATAAGGTGGCAGAGTTAGAAAGTTATAACAGACTTAAAAAAGAGAAAAGAAGGAAAGTAAATAAATAATAATAGCAGAAATAACGATATGTATATATATATATATATATATATATATATATATATATATATATATATATATATATATATATATATACACATATATATATATATGTATATACACACATGTAAATATATGCGTATACACACACAAATATATACACATACGCATGGATACATAGATACCCACACATGTACATACCTATATGCACAATTAAATTAAATAAAACTGCTGTGAGGCACTCAAAGAAAAATAAGGGCAAAATATTACATCGCATTTAAACCTAAAGTGAAGTAATATCCCAGTTGAATACAAAGATTGGCAACAAAATACAGCATGTTAGCCAGTGAATGCACAAAATCATTATAGCAAAGATTAAACAATGCAACTACAGCTCGGCTTTACATAAGCATTAACAGTGCGGGAAAATTGGCGAATTGATGAGATAGATCTTAATTCAGTGGGTAATTTATTCCAGTCCTGAGGAGCTTTAACACAAAAGGCGAGTCTACCCACGTCCTTTTTAAAATGAGGAACAAGAAAATGATGGAAAAGTAGTTAAACGGGTAGAATACAAGGAATCAATGGGAACCAAAAGAGTTTTCAGATAAAGTGGAGAATCAAAATAAATGCACTTAATCATAAATATCAACCAATTAAGTTCTCATCTAGCTTTTAAAGGCAGCCAACCAAGACATTCATACATGTAACCGCAAAATGAAACAACACAAACTGTTGTAGACGACATCAAGAGACCGCAGGCTAGAAACTGTTGAGTTTTGGTACAAAATATCAGAATTATCAATAATCGGCAACAGAAGCTGAGTGACAATGCGCTTGAGTACAACAGGTTCAAAGCAGTTTATTGAACTGTAAAGGATTCGTAAACACCGTGTGACCTTAAGACATGTCGTGTGAATGTGAAATTTAAAAGACAGCTCTGGCTCCAGCCAGACTCTTAAATATTTCATTTTAACAGAAGAATGTACCAGCGAGGAATCCAAAAAATAAAGATTAAGAGTCATGTCAATATCAGATAAAGTACTACATCTATGAAACAGCATGGAGTAAGTCTTAGATTTATTTAAAAGAAGTTTGTTCTGAGCTAGCCAGAGCTGCACTTCATCAAAATTAGGCTGAAGAGCTTCTTGTATTTCGGATTTACTCGACTTAGAACAGTATAAGACCGTGTCATCTGCATATAACTGAACAGAACAGGATCTACAGCACCGTGGTAAATCATTAATAAAAATTGAAAATAATAACGGCCCAAGTGAAGAGCCTTGGGGAACACCTCTAATGACTCCTCGCGTGTTGGATTCAGAGCCATTAAAGGAAACAAATTGAGAACGATGATGAAGAAAAGAACTAAACCACAGTAGAGACGGCCTAGACAGACCAAAAGTTTATCTAAAAGTAGATAGTGATTGACGAGGTCAAAGGCTTTTGTTAAATCAAGAAAAATCGCACCACCAATTAAATTATTGTCAAAACCAGAGTAGATGTCATTAGAAAGTTTAAGCAGTGCAGTAGTTGTCGAGAAGTTTTTTCCGAACCCCGATTGGTACTGAGATAGCAGGTTGTTGTCCTCTAAGTATTTAGATAGTTGGATAAAAACCAGTTTTTCAAATACTTTAACAACTGTATTAATCATAGCAATTGGTCTATAGTTATTAGGTTCAGATGTATCATTTCCTTTATGCAGTAGTATTATTTTAGTACATTTCCAAGCTTTTGGAACAGAACATGAGTTAATGGAGTGATTAAAAAGAATAGATAATGGTAAGGCTAGAACATCAGCAGCTATCCTAACAAAGCGACTCTCTATGCCATCTGGACCTGCAGTATTCCCACTAGAGAGAGACAGTGTAACTTTAAGCACTTCCTATGAACAAATTTCAGAAAAAGAAAATCCACTGGAGCAACAGTGAGGCAAGGTGTAAGACCCTTGATGTCCTGCAGAGGCAAGGAAAGGAGAGGAAGCAAAGTGCTTACTGAATGCTTCAGCTATTTCAGCCAGGTCATTAATAAGACTCCCATTAACATTCAGATGTGAGATTTTAACTTTAGTTTTCCCCCTCAGGTCTTTAATTTTATCCCAGAAGCGCTTAGGGTTATTGATATCCTTATGCAAACCATTCTTATAAAAATTAGCTTTGGCATTCCTAGTCTGGGTAGTACAGAAGTTTCTTAGTTTTCTATAAACTGTCCAATGCTCATGCAGATTACTAAATTTTGCTACTTTCCATGCTTTGTCGCGCTTCTTAAATAAAGCAATTAATTCATGAGAAATCCAAGGCAAATGGCTGCCCTTAATTTTCACACTGACCCAAGGAGCATGTTTATCAAGAACCTGCATGAACTGAGAGTGGAAAAATGCCCAAGCATCATTAATATCAGGTATAAGAAACAGTCTATTCCAATTAAGAGAATGCAGCTCCTGTAAATACTGATCAGTGTTAAAAGTATGCAAGTTACGAATTCTGATAATCTTAGTTGGTGTATGTGGTAAAGATATTTTCCAGAAACAATAAATAAAAGAGTGATCACTAAAACAGTTGGGCAAAACGCCGTAATCAGAAAATCTATCTGGGTGAGTTACTAATATCCAGTCAATGAGAGAAGAGTTAGTGGCACAAGTCCTAGTTGGCTCAGAGACCAGCTGTGTCAGATTTGAGCTATTTAAAAGAATACGTACTGGAAGAGTAGATTCATCAAGCCAGTTAAGATTGAAGTCACCAAGTAAGATCATTTCCATTGTGTCCCCCAACGATTCAACCGTAGCTAGTAAATTTTGTATTGCATCATTTTTTTTGGGGGGGTAGATATTGCCAATTATAATGTGCTTATTTCCATTAAAAGAAATTTTAGTAAAGATGGCTTTGAAGTGAAGTGGTTTGACTGTCGGAACAATAACCTGAGACTTCAGACTAGAGGAGACATAAGTGGCAACCCCGCCACCCCTTGTCCCTCTATCCATTCTATATAAAACAAAGTTGTCAAGAGAAATATCATTGTCAGAAATGTTTTCATTCAACCATGTCTCAGATAACGTAATTATTTTTGGTTGATTATAACCAAGCCATGCTTTTAATAAATCAGTTTTAGGAAATAAGCTTCTTATATTAAGATGGATTATGTGTAACCCTTTACCCATAATAAGAAAAACGAGGTAGAAAAATAACCCTCACAGCAGGCAGACACAGAAGAAAATCTAAAACAAAGATAAACAGAAAAAAAGAACAAAATATAATAACATTACACAGAAATTAAATGAGTTATCACTCATAGTCCAAAGAGCAGTGGTTTCAGATTTAAGCCCATGGCCTGCAACCTGCTCAAAGCACAGCCACCTAAACTAATAAAATTGCCATAACTCAACACGGTGGCTGGATTTTATCAATATAAGTAAATAAGAATAAAGTAAGAATAATTTGACCTTAGACGAAGTTTGACTTCTTCACTGAACAAGAGGAGAAGCAAAAAACAAAAAGGAATTACCTGCTCTGTGGAAGAGCCAGAATCTAATAATAAAAGAAAGAGGAAAGTCATAAGTCCGCCCTCCACAGGTGCTCGTACCCCCAAAACATCTCAGGGCATCGCAACCCAAAGAGTCTAAGTGACTTCCAGCAGCCACTGGGTCTGTAAAAAGCAGATGATCACCATCAGAGATTATCTTGATGTTTGCAGGATAAAGAAGAAAAGCTTGTAGTCCCAAGGCGCGAGCCCGTTCAAAACCGGGAAGCAACGGCGTCTCCGACGAGCTGTTTCATCACTGAAATCTGCAGCAAATCGAACCGATTTACCAGCCACCAACACCTCAGACTTCCTTGCCAGAGCCAGGATCCGATCTCTGTCATTCGCTCATAGAAAACAGACAGACCACCAAGGTCTGAGGAGATCCTGACGCGCCAGGTTGTCCAACCCGCCGCGCCCGAGTTACATCAGGAGGAGATCCCGCCAGCTCTGGGAACTACACCAACAAGTTGCTCCTACAATAGGATAGAGCATTGTCAAGCTCAATCCCCTCTTTTAAATTGAGAATCTGGATATTGTTCCTTCTGCTTTGATCATCGAGGGCAGTAATCTTCCTCTGGAGTTTCTGCAGGTCTGCGCTCTGAGCCACGGAAGCGTCCTCCACGCACCGCACCCCTTTTTGGAGTAAGGTGGTGAATTGTTTTTGAGTTTCAAGCTCTTGTGTGT
>SSNQ01034306.1:533059-547083 GCA_006942095.1 Nothobranchius kuhntae | reverse complement strand
CACAGCTTCTTCAAAACTTAAAGGTATCCCACTGAGGAGCCTGTAACAGTAGTCCAGGTTTACAGAAGAATGATCATCAACCACTTCTGTCACGTAGTCGTTCAGGTGACTGGGTTTCTTCCTAATTCTAGTAGGGTATCGTGGTTGGCTATGTTCTGAGCTACTTCCTTGGCCATCTGTCTCACTTTCACTTCCTTCCTTTATGTCTATGGCATCTGGGCTTTCCTCCTGCTCTGTGGTTTGGTTCGTTAGTTGTTCTGTTCTGACTCGGTTTGGTATAACAAACTCGTCCTCAGATGGTCTTACATCTTGTTGTTCGGCTTTATTCATAACGAATTTCACTAGTCTATGTTTCTGTATCTTTCTTTTATTTGGGAAATATATGTAGTAAGCAGGACTGTTTTTGTCGTATCCTACGAAAACACCTTCTTCACACCTTGAGTCTAGCTTTCCTTTGTCATGCTTATAAGCATAGCAAGTAGTACCAAATGTATGCATTCGTGAGAGGTTTGGTCTTTTCCCACACATCATTTGGACTGGTGTCTGTCCTGTGCGTCTATTAAAACACCTGTTTCTCGTTATGGCTGCGGTTTGTACTGCGTAGACCCACAATGACTTTGGTAAATCACTCTCAATAGGCATGCACCTGGCCATATCAAACAATGTACGCCAGTTTCGTTCTGCGGTGCCGTTTTGGTGTGGTGAGTATGGTGCCGACGTTTCATGTCTTATGCCATTTTTTCGTAAAAGTGACTGGTATTCTTTTCCAGTATACTCAGATCCGTTGTCCGAACGCAAGCATTTCACTTGTCCATATGGTGCTGTATCAGCAAGGAATTTTTCAGTTGCTATTATAGCATCGCTTTTCCGTTTAAAAAATACACAAATACTGCACTGGAATAATCATCAGTGAACGATATTGCATACTTATGTCCATCTATAGATTCTGGGCTAATTGGTCCGGCTATATCAGTGTGAACGAGTTCTAACACCTTTTTAGCTCTAGCGTCTGGTTCTCTATTTCTCTCCTGCACAAACTTTCCCTTGATACACACTTCACATTGTCTGGGACCTTGATCATTTTTGTCCTTAATTTTCATTCCATCAACAACTTTTTGTAGTTTAAGAACATCATCATAATTGCAATGTCCCATAATCTCATGCCAAGTCTGTACATCGTAAGTACCATTACAGTGATCCAAAGGTTCATTACTCACGGTTCGTAGATAATATAGTCTGCCACTCTCATGGATAGGGAATATTGTTCCATCGGGGTGTTCCAGCATGCTTTTTCCGCTTCTGAACGTGACCGTAGCTCCATTTGTTGCAGCAGCTTTTACAGAGAAGATATCCTGGGGATATGAGGGTACATACAGGGCCCTCTTGAGCACTATTTTGTGCTGTCTTCCCCTGTTGTCCAGCAAATAAACAATTGCTTCTCCCCTTCTTTCCGCGACCCCTCTACACCTGGTTCCATCAGCGAGTTCCACACTGTGCCTCTCGGACTGAAAGTCATCGTCGAATACCCGAAACTTTCTCGGATCCGTGACGATATGAGATGTCGCTCCAGTATCCACCATTATACCCCTCGCTGTGTCGGTCCGGGCCTCTCCGTCCGCATCTCTTAGTCGGAAAGCGTACTCCGTATTGTCCTCACTCACAGCCGTCCGGGCGTCGTCCCACCGGTTCCTCCTCCTGTACTGGTCTCCATTATGTGTGTTGTTCTTGCAGATGCCACACCATTTTCTGCGATAACACTCTCTGGCTTTATGTCCCTTTTTGCCACACCTGTAGCACACTAGGTCTGTGCTTACTGCACCATCAGTGCTTCTTCTTCCCGAGTCTGACCATGTCTGTGAGGAACAAGCCTTTGGCGTCACACGTGCCTTCATGACGTCATCCTTATCTGGTGCTGTTGCTCGTATCTTCTCAGTCTCTTCGTAGCTTCTTAATCTGCTTTTGAAGTCTGTAAAAGTCATGGTGCCATGACTCTGGGTTACATGTATGGAAAAGGGTTTATAAGGTGCAGGTAATCCCTTCAAAACCATGGCAATCAGCAGGCCATCACTTAATGTCTCACCGGCACTTCTCAATGCGGAAATGGCTGATTCCGCCCTCAGAACATAATCCGTAACGCTCTCGCTGTCCAACTTCTGCAACGACGTCAGCTCCGTATACAGGCTTATAATGCGAGGTTTTCCTTTACCTGCATAATGATCTCTCAGGATCGCCAGGGCTTTCCGCCCATCATCAGCTGCATCCCGCATCACCAGTAACAGGCTTTTGTCATCCAAAAACTGTATCAGCTCTGCATAAGCCTCTGCATTTTTCGATAAGTCATCTTCACTTTCATCCTCTTCATCCTCGGTTTTTAGGACCACGTCTTTCAATCCCTGGAGGCGGAGGTGACCGAGAAACTTTGTCTCCCACAATTCATATTTTTCTTCATCTCCATCAAACATCAGCCTCGACCAGCGGGTACTGGAATCCATGGCTCTCCGACTCATGACTCGTGTAGCTTAACAGGCTACAAACACTGGACAGGCGTCTCGTCTTTCACCTGGTGCGTCTCTGTCTCCGCTCGTCTGTCATCGACCTGGATATCCTAGGGCTTCCGAAGACTCTGGATATACTGGGCCCATAACCTGTTAGCAGATATCGTGCGCAGCAGCACTGGCTTTCTCACAAAAACACCTAGATGAATTTTCGTTTTGAGCTTGGCGTCTACGGCAGCAGCAGCAGCAGCTGATTCATATTTACCAAAGCTCTGCTTTTATTGGTGGATGGGGGAGTTCAAAGTTCATTTTTAACCAGTCTTATTGGAACATAACATACCACATGACAGCATACGTCATTTCCGCTAACAGTGTTTCCAAAATAAAAGTCTTATGTAAAACATTTAACACATTAGAGCACATATCTCGACAGTTTTCCAGCTTGACAGTTCTCAGCTTAAAAGTAGAAAATACAGCTGGCCAGTCTGTACTTCACTTAGCGATGATGGACATCAGATGGACTTGAGAGCTGGTTGAACTCACGTTGGAACTACGTTGAAACTTGCGGTGGAACTGCATTAAAAATGGCGTTGTTCTGTTTTATTAGCTTAGTTGTTTATGATTCTTAGCCAATCAGAGTGGACAGATTAACTAAACACCACAGAGCTCTGCCACGCATCAGAAAGGAAGTTCTGATTGGATGAGTGAACAATGTGTCATGTGTTTACCTTATGTGGATCAGGATGTCTAGCTCAGTTAGCCCAAGTCCTGCTGTTCATTAAACACATAAATCATAACATTGTGATTTCACAGATTGGTCACCTGATTATTATTGACCAACAGTTGTTTTGATTAGCTTTATTAGAAATAAATTTCTTTGATTAACTAATGAAAAGCATTCTTCGTCCTTCTTCTGTCTTCTTTGCTGGAATGTAAACATCAGATGCAAGCGCATGACCGTGGCAATTTATGCACACTGTCACTGTGTCAAAGGGCAGCTGTTACTGCGGTTGCTGTTTATTTCTTCATTTATTTATTTTCCCATATGTAAGACACTGGGTTGGTTGTGTTTCTTGTAATTTTATTTTGAAAAGCTACATGAGCTGCTCTGCCAGCCACACCCTTAATTTGATGGTACAAGCCAGGTGTGAGGAACACACAGCCTGGATGAAGTGCTGACAAGCAGACAGCTAATGGACTGAAAACATTCAATCTTTTGCTAAAGAACTTAGCCTGGCAAGCCAGACTAAATAAATGTATTATTTAGTCTGGCCACGCTCCATTGACGGCTCTCGGTTGTGGGGCGGGTTCTACCGTTGTCTTTCAAATGATCTCCGCATTCCACTGGACAATGAATGTGACATACTCTTGTTTCACTCTGTTGCATCATCCCACCCACCAGGCATATAGAGTGCCCTGATTGGCCCACAAAGCGGATAAAGCTCTGTGATTTGTTCACTAAGCAGATAGAGCACTATGATTGGCCCACCATTATGGACCAATCACAGCTCTTTATGCGTTTGAAACCCCTCTAGAGAGCTGTGATTGGCTAGCCAGAGTCCTGGTAGGAGCTGCGGAGGTTCCAATGGAGCATGCCTAGACCAAACTTTGCAAAGCAAGAATTTGGTCTAGTTCACTAGGCTATAAAGAACTAACTAGTAAAAGGACTTAAAGGAAACTAGTAAAAGGACTTAAAGGAAGACGGATGGATTCCCTTTGTGTTTTAAGCAAAACAGCCAACGAGGTATTTGTCTTTATTTTATTGCACATTATTGTATATGTTTTAATTGTACTATCCTGTATTTAGTTTCACGGTTTAAGGAAGGTCTAAAGAAAGGAGGACAGAAGAGGTCCACAATGAAAAGACGTCCAATAAACCCGTAAAAGAAATCACTTGCGTCTGTGTTGCTTGGAGGGAATCACAGTGAAACTCGCCTGTTGTCAGCAAACGCCAGTGAAGCAACAAGGATCAGATGATCTTCATCTCTTGGACAACAGTGCATGGACTGGCAGATAAGTGGCCTATTCACACATAAGTAAAGAAGCCAATAAAGACATTTGGTGGAAGACTCTTTTGCAACAAGAAACTTGGTTGATGAAAAGATTGCTGATTCAAATTGATGTTACCAGTGATTTGTTTGAGTACATATTGAACTGAAACTTGCTTTAATGTTGCATGTTATCCAAAGGTCAAAGGAAATGTAATTATTTACGTATTTAATACTTGAAAGGTCAAGGTGTTTCAGTGGAGTGTAACAATTGAGTTTGAAATTCTAAGCAAGTTTATTTCATTCTTAAAATCAACATTTCCTAGCTAGACAATTGTTCAGCCATGTCAGAAAGAAATGAGCCTGCAGATGAGGAGGAAGATAGTGCAGAGCCACTGCGAGAGGAAGAGCAGCTGCTCAGACGTGGGGCACGCCAACGCACTCTAACAGAGAAGGGCAAGGCACTACAAGAAGAGAAAATTAAAGCTCTTACACAAAGATTTAACTACATTTACAAAAAATGGAAAGCACATGTTAAATTCTTTAAACATTTGTCAAAAGAGTCCTCGGAGCCTTTATCAGAGGGTCTACTTAATGATATCTTGGGGGAGGTTAAAGGGCTTTGTGCAGACATCCAGCGTGTTTATGAAGATCTGCGCAAACTCTCAACTCCAGATCAAGAAAAAAGGAGAAGAGTAGATTTGTGTGTGGAGATTTCAAACTTCATCCTTTCTAAAGCTTCACGTCACCTGGAAGGACAAGCGCAGGAAGAGGATCAGGTTAGGCCAGAAGCTGGCTCTTTTTGGAGCACAAGTAAAAGTGAAACAGAATCCATCACCTCCGTCATGAAGAGCGCCACCTCTGAGCATTCAAAAACTTCTTCAGTAAAGAGGCAAGAAGCGGCTGCGGACGCTGCAGCAAGCCAAGCTGTTCTAAAAGTGTTAAAGGAACAAGAAAGAGAACAGTTGGAATTACAGCGCCTGGAAGCAGAAGCCAAGAAGAGGATAGCAGCTCAAGAGGCAGCAGCTAAACAGCGGCGCTTAGAGCAAGAGGAAGAAGAGGTGAGGAGGAGAAAAAGAAAGAAGAAGCAGCTAAAATGACAGCTAAATTAGAAGAACACACAGCTCTACAAATGGCTCTAGAAGAGAAACGAAGGAGAATCAACCATCTAGAAACCATGAAAGAGCTCAGCGCTGCACAGGCAAGAATGCAGGTATATGATCAAGGATCTGACATTAAGAAAGCTGTTGCCAGATTGAAGAGACGAGTCGTGGAGCACAAAAGGTTGAAACAAAGAACCAATGAGGGAACAAGCTTGGAGGAAAGAAAAGACGCAGAAATTGCTCTTGTCAAGCTGGTTCAAAGGGAAGCATTTCCAGATGAGATACAAAGCTTAAAGACAAAGGAAGATGTGGTTAAAACCAAGTACAGCAAACTGAAAGGGTTAAGTCCCACCTTGGATGAAGATGGAGTTGTGAGAGTAGGAGGACGTTTAAATCAATCAGCGTTACATCCTCACATAAAACATCCAGTAATACTACCAAAAGACAGCCATATATCCTCTCTGCTTGTCAAGCATTTTCATGAAAGGATTCATCATCAGGGACGTGGAATGACGGTAAATGAACTCAGAGCGAATGGATGGTGGATCCTAGGAAGCAGTGGCATTGTATCATCACACATCTTTAAATGTGTTAAGTGTCGAAAGTACCGAAGACATACTGAAACCCAAAAGATGGGTGACTTGCCTCAAGACAGAATGGAAACAACGCCTCCATTCACCTACACTGGCACGGATTGCTTTGGACCAATCTATGTAAAAGAGGGAAGAAAAGAGGTTAAAAGGTATGGACTTCTACTCACCTGTTTATGTTCAAGAGCCATACACATAGAAATGCTTGACGAAATGACCACTGACGCATTCATCAATGCATTAAGAGCCTTTATTGCCATAAGAGGAAATGTCCGTCTACTTCGATGTGACCAAGGAACCAATTTCATTGGTGCAAAAAGGGAGCTTGCAGAACTCATAAAAGGAATGGAAGAAGAAAGGGTCAAAACTCTAAAATGTGAATTCCTAATGAATCCCCCAGCAGCAAGCCACATGGGTGGCATCTGGGAACGACAGATTAGGACTATTCGAAGAGTTCTCACAAGCATTCTTGACAATTCAGCTCAAAGACTGGACAGTTCATCTCTAAGAACTTTGTTTTATGAAATAATGGCGATTGTCAATAGCCGACCACTTACAGTTGAGAATTTGAATGATCCATCTGCACCTAAACCTTTAACTCCAAATCACATTCTTACAATGAAGTCAACAATTATCCTTCCTCCACCTGGGCAGTTTGTCAAAGAAGACCTGTATCTGAAAAAAAGGTGGCGCAGAGTCCAGTATTTGGCTAATGAATTTTGGATTCGTTGGAAAAAGGAATATCTGCTGAGTTTACAACAAAGACAAAAATGGCAGAAAACCAGAAGAAACATGAAGGTGAATGACATCGTACTCTTACAGAACGAGCAGGCACCACGAAATGAGTGGAAACTAGCCAGAATAGCCGAGGTCTATCCAGGGTTAGATGATAAAGTTCGAAAAGTAAGATTGTTGGTTGGTGATACCACATTTGATGGAAAGGGTAAACCCATGACTAAAACAGTGTTCCTTGACAGACCTGTACATAAACTTGTTACACTGATTGAAGCAAATGAAAGTACTTAAGTCTGACCAGCCCCTAAGTTTCCTTAGAAATCTCACACTGGGTTTTGTGTGATTTGGTGGGAGTGTAACTGCGGTTGCGGTTTATTTATTCATTTATTTATTTTCCCATATGTAAGACACTGGGTTGGTTGTGTTTCCTGTAATTTTATTTTGAAAAGCTACATGAGCTGCTCTGCCAGCCACACCCTTAATTTGATGAATACAAGCCAGGTGTGAGGAACACACACAGCCTGGATGAAGTGCTGACAAGCAAGCAGCTAATGGACTGAAAACATTCAATCTTTTGCTAAAGAACTAACTAGTAAAAGGACTTAAAGGAAACTAGTAAAAGGACTTAAAGGAAGACGGATGGATTCCCTTTGTGTTTTAAGCAAAACAGCCAACGAGGTATTTATTTGTCTTTATTTTATTGCACATTATTGTATATGTTTTAATTGTACTATCCTGTATTTAGTTTCACGGTTTAAGGGAGGTCCAAAGAAAGGAGGACAGAAGAGGTCCACAATGAAAAGACGTCCAATAAACCCGTAAAAAAAATCACTTGCGTCTGTGTTGCTTGGAGGGAATCACAGCAGCTGTTAAGGGCAGAAATGGCATATTCATAATGCTACACAACAGAAACCTCAAATTGTTAACTTCAGCTTTTGTCAGTAATGACTGTCATTTTCTAAGCCTTTTAAAACATTTATTGGACCAATAGCATCATTTTGTTAATGTACAGTACTTTTAGCTAAATCAACTGCTGGGATACGGCTAATTGCTGGTTTCCACATACTCAAAACCGGTTCCTAAATAACATCCTAAAAAGCATACAAAGTTAACCAGAACGTTCTATAAACTTACAGTCGATGCTTTCCAAGGTGTAGATAAGATTTATGACACAAAAATGAGGTTAATCATTGAGAGGCAGGTCTTCTCTTGATAAAACGTTTCTTCTCTCATGACAAAGAGCTTCTGCTACTCATAATGCCTTGCAACAAAGGTCTACACCTTCAAAATATGATAAAAATTAACTCACTGTACAGGAATGACCTTTTCCTGCATGAAATCTTAAAGATGAATTACAACACTTTTTTATTTATCCCTAAATTATGAACATTGCATAGCCCTGGGCAGAACATTCAGTCTAGGTCACACCTTCCTGCATCTAATCAACACAACAGCTCCCTCTCAATAGAGGCCAACCACTCATCAGGGGATGGAGAGGAGGGGTACTCAGAGTAGTTTCTGCTCGTTAAATAACAGACAGCTACAGCTTATAAGCTGGACTCTCCCACATTCTAGTTAGAACTGACCAAGCACCTCGGATGAGAAGCAAAACGTCTTCAAGAAACCAAAGAATTCCAGTTGCCTTCATCTAAACCCGTTGGATTCCTTCTCAATTTTCCCCTCCCAGAATTTACCCGGAAGTTCCGACAATGGAAACACACCTAAAGGGTCCAGATTTTTGTAGAGGTCGTTGAGTCATTTAGCCTTTAGGTGGTGAAGGGTGAGCCTGACCCAGGGAGCTGAGTGGGTTAGGGTTATTGTTGTGGTGGGTAACCAGCTTATGAGAGGTCAAAAGGTCATTAGTGCAGTAGCAATCCATAATGGACGCATGGACACACACACACACACACACACACACACACACACACTGGATCTAAAACATTAAAATAAATACAAATACATCAACCTCCATCATATTTCAACACTACACATCCTATAATGCCCTGCAGGAACAAGAGTGGTGAAAACCCCCAGCCTGTGACTGTCGGCTGTGATGAGGGGGTGGGGTAATCTGATGTGTCTGAGTAAATCCAGTACTTGACCCAAACACCAGACGGAGAGAGAGCAGCAGGACCTCCATCTCTTCATCACTTAGACGGCTTCATTTCTGCAAAGGTACCTCCCTCAATTACATTCAAACCTAACAATGTTTCAGTTATGCTGCTTTCTGATCTTCCCACCATCATCTTCACCATCGTCTGCTGTCTAGATGATTGTCAAGACATTATTATTGGTTGGAAACTGGTTCTGGTTCAGTGAGTGCCAAACATGTGATGGTTGGTGTTTGTGCATGCAGATGGATTTTGAGCGTGTTTTTAGTCTGTAGTGTTAAGTGTGCAGACACCAACATGCATTACCACCATGAACTTCAGCATGAATCCTTCTGCTATTATGCCAGTTTTATCTCTGAATCAAAAGTTGCTTCAGCAAAACTCAGCCATAAAGATTCTGTTTCAATTGAAAACAAGTCAGACCACAGAAGGATGCAGCTCAAGTAACTAGGGGGTGATACAGCTCAAAATTACTTTATCATGAAACAACAGAGTGATCCTGTCCTGTTTAGTCTGATTAATTGTTTATGATGACAAAGGCCTCCTTACATTCAGCTATCTGATGTACAAGCACGCTCAACGCAGCTGGGTTCTCATACAGTTCTGATCAGTTTGGTTATGGTTAGTGTTAGTTGTTCTAGGTCAGGATTTATGGACAAAGTTCTCAATAAGAACAGTCTGATCCAAATCATTGTTTTTGTAGGTCATTGCCTTGGGGTGTAGGGAACCTGTTGCAGATCTGTTGGTGATCGGTAACTAATTCCACGGTGATTATCACCATATGTAAGTAACCACGTACTGACCAGGAGCATTTTCTGAGATTTCTAGCAGCCCAACAGTCCATTAGCCAGAAGATAAAGTTTCAAACCCTATCAGCTGCAGCCCTGACCATGAGTGGTACTGTGTACCTGGTGTTGTGTAAAAAATGGCTAACAGTAATAAAAAGTCAATGTGTTGCGGGATGATGTGGGTGAAGGGGTGGAGGGTCTGAGTTTGGAGTATCTGGACGTTCCTTGGAGGTGGGTTCACTGGGGGTGTCTGGGACTGGGGGGCCATTGCCCCCCTCTGGAGGTGCTTGGGTTGCCTCGGGGGTGGACTACTGGCGGTTGTGAGTGGGGCCCCTTGGAGGTCTTGGCGGTGGCCATGGGTTACTGCCCGGCGGCTGCTTTGCCCCTGGGCGGGTCTGGGTGGGGGCCTGGGGGCTTGGGGTGTGGGGGTGGCTGGCCCCGTGGAGGGATCTGGGCGGGGCCTTGGGGGTCGGGTACTGATATGTACGCTGCCGGGGAGAAGGCAGGAACATGCAGCAGTGCCTGACTTGGGTTCAGGAGCCTCGGGTAGACCTTGGCTCCTCTGCTGTCCCATCACAGGGGAGGGGAAGGCCAGGAGGGGGAGGACCCAACCTTACCTGGATGTCCTATGTCTTTTATAGTCCGGAAGTTGTGCAAATGCAGGGATGGAAGTAGATATTCTGCTGGGGTGGGGTTGGGTTGGTGCCCTCAGACTCCGCGAGGCTCTGCAATGCTGCTACTTTGGGCCCTGGCAGGATGGGCTGGGGTCTCCATGCCCTGGGTGGCATTTTGACAACAGAGGTGCCTATTGGAGCCAGTGGGGGAGCTGGCTCCCTGGAGGGCTAGGCCCAACCAGCCATTCCTCCCCATCCCCACACATTTCTCTCCTCCTGCTCCCTCACATCATCCCACAAACAAGCACATAGGACCTTGGGGGGTGGACAAGTCAGAGAGTGCGGGTATGGACCCCATTTCCGCATTCCTGTGGCAACCTGCCCCCCAATTTTTTCTGCAACTTAAACACTTCCACCAACGACATTCCATGCAAACACACACTTAGGGCCTTGGGAGTGAGCACTTTCAACAGCACTTGGCAGGAGGATTTCTCAGCCTCATCCCAAGTGCTGGTGCCCACTTCCAATTTTAAACTGCACTTAGACACCGAGGGCTGTGGGTGCAAGTGGGGTGGTGTGGTGGCATCAGCTGGCAAAGGCCAGCCGATGCCCGCACTGCCCGCTCCTGTCTTAGCTTCCCTACATTGGCTACCTGTTAAATTCAGAATAGATTTTAAGATCCTCCTTCTCCTTGCCTCTGTTAGTGCGCCCCAGGGCAGCTGTGGCTATATCGTAGCTCGTCACCATCAGTGTGTGAATGTGTGTGAATGGATGAATGATACACTGTAGTGTAAAGCGCTTTGGAGTCCTTAGTCTGAGAGGCGCTATACAAGTGCGGGTCATTTATCATTTTTCACATATAAAGCTCTTAATAATCATGCTCCATCATAGATCAGTGACCTGATTGTTCCATATGTTCCTAACCGAGCACTTCGCTCTCAGACTGCAGGTTTAATGGTGGTTCCCAGAATACCTAACAATAGGATGGGAGGCAGATCTTTTAGCTATCAGGCTCCTCTCTTGTGGAACCAGCTCCCAGCTTTAGTCCGTGAGGAGGACACCTTGTCTACTCTGAAGAATAGGCTTAAAATATTTTTATTTGATAGGGCCTATGGTTAAAATCTGATGTTAGCCCAGTAGAGTTAGGACCTCATGTGTCCCTGGCATTTGTCCCCAGAGCTTTGCTGGTACCCAAAGTGCCCCATGCCTCTCAGATTCGCTTGCCTCTGCTGATGACCCACCAGACTCTCTCGTTCTTTGCTCCTGGCCCTACATCAGAGGCCTCCCATACTCTCTTGGCCCCTGCTCCTGGGTCCCTCGTTGCAGACCCCGAAAGAGCCTCTGGATCTCCCAGGTTCCTGTGGTCCTCTTGCCTCTGCCAGCGGCCCCCCCAGACCCTCTCAGCCCTTGCTCCTGGTCCCTTGTCGCAGTACCCCCAGAGCCTCCTGGTACCCCAGGTTCCTGTGGTCCCCTTGCCTCTATTGTCCGCCCCCCCAAACTCACCTGGTTCCTGCTCTGGGTCCTCCGTTGCTGGCTCCTTGTGGACCCTGCTGGCCCCTGCCTCCTGGTCACCAGCCCTGATGGCTTGGTTTAGTTGTGTTTTTTGGTCTGTCACATTTTGTGTCCTTGTCTCCTATTTCCCTTCATGTCTCCCCTCCTTGTTGTGGCATTTATTTAGATTAGGTATTTGTATTCTGCCCTGCCTTTCAAGGTATTTAGTTCTGTAACTCTTTAGGTCATTAATTTAATTATCTTTAGTTTTCCAGTGTCTATAGTTCTATAGTTTTTAGGTTAGTTTTTGTTCTGTTGTTTTTGTCTCTCAGGTTTTTAGGGTTAGTTTCCTCCTCTGCTTTATTTTGCTTCCTCACTCAGTTAATTAGTTGCACCTGATCCCAGTTCCCTGATCCCAGTTCCCTTAATCACCCAGCCCCTGTGTATATAACCCTGTCTTGTCTCTCAGTCCTAGTCCACACGTAGCCGGGTTTTAAAAAAAAAACGAATATCCACCCCTCCAAAAACTTGCATCCACACCACCTCGTTTAAAAAAAAAACTCTGTCCACACGTACCCGGATAAATATGTTGTTAAGGACATGCCAGACCTGTAGGCGGCAGTACTTCCCCCGTTCTTAACCTCGTCCTTCGTCTGTGGTCTTCCACAAGGAGCAGTAATTCCGCTTGCAAAAACAAACAAGCAAAAAGCGCTTGGACAATTGATAAAGCGAGCACAGCTCTGAGGGCTTCCATGATGCCGGCTAGTGTAAACACAGGTCGCACACGTGATGTCAGCATTTTTTGTCGCGGAAAGTGACATTGCGGACCTTAAAACTCCGGTTTTGTCTGTTCAGACGGAGAAAACGCAGATCTTCACTTTGGCCGGAGTTTTTAAAAAGATCCGTTTTCGTGTGAAAAAAACTCCGTTTTCATGTGGATGACAGGCCAAAACGTAGAAAAATATCTACGTTTTGGCAGATCCCCGGCTACGTGTGGACAGGGCCTCAGTGTTAGTCAGTTTGATGTGTTATTGTCAGTGTATTTGTTGCCTCCTGTACTTCCAGTTTTTTGTTTCCAGTTTCTGATTTAGCCTCCTGTGAGTATTTTGATTTTGAGTTGACTCCAGTGTTTTTCCTGAGCCTGTGGACTTCCTTTATCACCCCCAATGAAAGGATCATGTTTTTTGCAACACCTCTCATCCGTGTCATTTTGGGATTTGACACTTCGGCACAAACTTCCATCCGCTGTGACACTAGTTCTGCTGTTGAATTAATTACAGATTCACTAAGATAAAGACTAACCCCCAAATTCCACTACCTCCGCTCCGCTCCGCCCCCGCCTTCCGCAGCCGCTCGCTTCCGAACTCAATTTTTCTTGGTACCCGCTCTACAACGGCTCCGCTCCGGTGCGGAGACCTGAGGGGGGCAAACAAGCATGCGCAGCATTTTCGAGATCTTGCGATACAGTCTGAGCAATAAACGCGGAAGTTAGATCCAAACACCCGTTGTGTGGGAGAAGCATCGGCATGAACTGTTTAATCTGCCCATCATTTGTGTTGAGAGATCAGCAGTGTTTGGATCAACAAAGTGTGACTACTTTGATAGTGGAAACTGTATTTATGGCTTACTTTTGTGCATTTAAAGTTCAGCCGCCACTGATAGTTGTTAAAAGTTGTTAAACCTGTGCATATGAAACAAAAAACACCTTTTGTTTATCGATTTATTGTGAAAAACGGAAGTTGTGCTTGCTCCTTTTCCTGTTGGGCGGTTGTGATTTCTGTCCATTTACTGCGGAGGTGCTCCGGCGTCAGGCGAAAATAGGATCGATTCTATTTTTGCCGGACGCCGGAACAGAGGGCGGCGCACGGCGCCGCACTGCCGGAGCACGGCCGCAGTAGTGGAATTGCTCTGATTGACTACAACGGGACCGATTTTGCTCCGGCGTTCGTGTCGGAGCGGAGGTAGTGGAATTTGGGGGTTAGTTTATCTTGTACTAAATAGAATATTTACTAAGAAATTGCAATGTAGTCATAGAAATACTACTGTGTGTGTGTGTGTGTGTGTGTGTGTGTGTGTGTGTGTGTGTGTGTGTGTGTGTGTGTGTGCTCT
>SSNQ01034306.1:509164-519442 GCA_006942095.1 Nothobranchius kuhntae | reverse complement strand
AGCAGGGGAAGGGGGGAGAGGGCTGAAGCAGGGGGAGGGGGGAGAGGGCTGAAGCAGAAACTACCGTTGTTAAAAGAAATGTGTTTAACTTTGAAAATGTGGGCGCAATTTTAATTGTCAAACACTCCAGCGAACCATTAGTTCATTTTGCTCAAATAGAAATTGAGGCCTGCCTCTAATTCTGGCCCTCCTTCCAATAAAGGCCTGGAGCTTGATGAGCTTGAGTCAAATACAGGCCTGGGCCTGTATTAGAGGATTTACGGTATTTAAATCAGAAGATTGGATCTTTTTATTACAGGGAAATTAAATAAACACTTTGCATGAACTGAGAGACAAGAGAAGAGAGAGAGACTTTCAAACGTTTAAGAAAATTCATTATCTAAATGATTTTTAACAGTTTAACAAGACTAACTCTCTAATGATGGATGTTTGTTGGAATGAAGTGTGAGGTGGAGTGTGTTTGTGAACGATGTCAAGTTCAGAACCTCCGTGTCCGGAGAAGCGAGTCTGAGTGGGTTATGATGTTTTGCTCCTAACTGGTCAAGTTTGAACCGTGGTCATAAACACATGAGACTCCAGTATTGTCGCATCCACATACCCTTCAGTGAGACCTCCATACAGATCCGGATGCCAGGTCCACGGACCCTCCTCTGGTACCGGAGCCGATGAAACAGCGTCACAGCACGACAACCCAGTCTTTGGATAGTCTCCAGGTAAAAACTGACAGTTGTTTCACAGCGTCAAAAAGGGGACCCTCCTTGGGTCAGCGAGTTCAGCTTTTATTCTGAAGGAACCGTTGTTGGTGGACAACAAAGACAGGTTTTTCCCAGCTTGGTAGTTCTTAGCTTAAAAAGAAAAGTATGGATGGCATTTCCATACTCCACTTAGCATGCGGTGAACTTCAGGGGAACTTGAGATCTTGTTGAATACTGACAAAATGGCGAAACTGTTTTATTAATCTGGATGTTTTTGATTCTGGACGAATCAAAGCTGACAGATTAAATAAACACCACAGAGACTCGCCACGCTTCAGACGGGGAAGATTCTGATTGGATCAGCAACAGCAATGTGTCATGTGATTATTTACCTTAGGGTATCAGCGTGTCTAGTGACTAGAATAAGTCATTTACTTATTAAAAACATATTAATCATAATATTGTGATTTCACTGATCGGTCACATGGTATTATTGACTAATAGTTGTTTTGATTAGCTTTATTGAAGATAGAGCTCTTTGGCTTTTAATAAAAGAAAAGAAAGGAGTCTTCATCTTCTGTCTTCATTGCTGGAACATAAACAGTTTAGAAGCGAATGCATGACCTTGAGGCGGTTTCATGCACTCTGGCACTGTGTCAAAGGGGAACAGTGGTTAGAGGATAATAACCCTGAGAAATGGCTCCTTCATCACGTTACAAATGCATGAACTAGTTTTTCAGCATCACTCCTGGAAAGGATGCATCTAATCTTAGCATTATTCCGAAGGTGGAAAAAGGAAATCCTACAAACCTGTTTAACCTGGGATTTGAATGACATGTCCTGGTCGAAGATAACACCAAGGTTCCTTACTTTGTTCTCAGAGACCAATTTAATGCCATTCAGGTCAGGTGATCGGCTAAGCAATTTCCTTTTCTGGATTTCTGGTCCAAAGATGAGAACTTCCGTCTTGTCTTGATTTAAAAGCAGAAAGTTTAGAGTCATCCAATTTTTTATGTCCTCAAGACAAGCCTGTAATCTACCCAACCGATTAGGTTAATCATGGTTAATGGATAGATATAACTGAGTATCGTCAGCATAACAGTGGAAGTTTATCCCATGCTGTCTAATGATTTTACCAATTGGAAGTAGGGCTGCTCGATTATGGCAAAAATGATAATCATGATTATTATGACTGAAAATGAGATCTCGATTATTTAAGATGATTTTTCAATTAATGTTGATTTTATTTGTTTGTTTATTTATTCAGTCATAAAATAGCTCAGGGCACAATCAGGACAAAAATAAATAAGAAACAGAAAGAAACAAGATGATCACCAAAACAACTCTTGATTCCTAGTATAAAAAGGCCAAAATACTTGCTCATAGTTTATGACCCATAGGGCTGAGGTTTAACTCATTTAAGCCTAACCAAATCAGACCCAAATATGCAACCAATATCTTGCAAATACTGAATTACACAGTGGCATTTATAACATAAATAAAAAACTTATAAACTTATGTTTTAGTGACGGTCACAAAATATTGCATAACATTTATTTAGTCCTGTCAAGCGGTGCTGTAGGAGAGTGCACTAGCAACATGTCCACAGAGAGATTAATTAATATTTATCGGCATGAGAAGCAAGCATATTTCTATTTCTAAAATATTTATTTACAGGTCCCATCAGTTAATGTAATGACTGTCCCAGCCACGGCGATCGATGTTGCGCTGCACCCCCACCCCCACCCCCCAACCCAGTCTCACACCAATCGAGGGCATGCTGCACGTGTCTTTAGGGTTAGGTCTGTGTAAAAGCCAGACTGTTGAATCGTCACTCTAAACAAAAGTCGAACTACTCTGAGTTCCTACATAACTTTACAGCTTACAAGTTTAAATAATCATGTGTGTTAAATGAACAAGATGTTTAAATCAAATGTTTGAATAATCTGTGCTTTAACCCTTACCCAATGTTTAAATTTTCTAACGTTAAAGTCATTCGAGCACAAAAAAAATGCTCTAATGTGAGGTAAGGGTTAACCAATGATGGCTTTAAAATGAATATTGCTCTTACAATGATCCAGTTCAGATCTTATCTACACCAGATCAGTATATGTTTGACTAAACAAGTTTATCAGTATTTACACTCATACATATTACAATAGGATACTTATTAATGTGTTTATTAGGTGTTTTAAAACATTCTCATTCACAGTGTTAAACACCTTTGTATGTGAAGAAGGCATGGCTTCTGAGGGATGTTTGGTAAAACCCTCAAACATGTCACATTCTGATTTGCCAAAATGTGACAAAATTTATAAAAAATAAGTTCAATGAAACAAGAATTACTTCCCAATTAATTCAGTTTCTAGCTGACTCCTGATTCGGCCAAATCGGGGAAGAAGGCCTTTTGAAACCATCTCCTTTGACCTCCAGCCAAAGCCTCTCTGCGATGCTGCAAATAATTATAGACACCACAGCTCTTTTCAGAGCTGCTTCACACCTCAGACATCTAACCAGCAGACCCCGGGTTGCATCCCATGGCCGGTGAAGCTGAACTTAGAGGAAGCTACTAATCTCTGAGTATTGTGGTTATGACTAGGGATGCACCGATGGATCGGCATTTGATCGTAATCGGCCGATAGCGCCCCTATCGGTTTTGATCGGAGTTTTCAAAATAGATCAAAGCAGACCGATCAGGTAGGGTTGTCACGGTAACCAGTGTAGCGGTAAACCCCGGTAAAAAAAAGAAGACAAAGCGGGAAGTACAGGCATCTTTTGGATATCTGAAGAATGCCGAGGGACAGCTGATAGAAGACGGCTATCCTGTTTGCAGCACGAGCAGAAAAAGTGTCTGTGAAAGGCAGCAATGCTTCAAATCTTATGACACATCTGCGTAACCATCACCCACAACTCTACAGTCAACGCAAGGCAAGCTAACGTTAGCGTTTTAGCTAAAATGCATGATCCGAGGATTTGGGTTGAGGGAGAATGCAACGAGTGGCTATATAAAGCAGCCGCAGCGCCGCTACCTGCATATAAACCGTGTCGCGGACACCGCCATGTTGAAATGACGCTATGCATTACGGGGCTCCCAGGGGCAGATAAGAGTTGGTCTCTCTCCGAGAATAATTATGAATTTAACAACGATTACTGCCTGATGACATTTTCCCACATCTGCAAAGCTCACTGGAAGGACACAAACCGAGGACAATATTCTCCTGATATAGGGTTTATTACTCAAGTAAGGGTACAAAAGTATCTGATTAGAAGGCTACTTGAGTACTGAGTATCATCTGAACTAATATTTTTAAATGATGACATCAAACAGACATAAAATAAGAAGTTAAGGGCAAATATTGGTATTTTAAAGACTAAAGGGAAAAAATGTAAACAAATAAACAACATAATTACAAAATAACACATTTTAGGCTAAATTTAGACACAAACTGAGGACAATATTTCCTGACATACAGGGTTTATTTTATTGTGTGAAAATGTAGCACGTTTAAAAAAAATACCCCGATAATACCGAAAACCGTGGTAATTTTGGTCACAATAACCGTGAGGTTAAATTTTCACACCGTGACAACCCTAATACAGACCATTTTGGATTAGGTTACATTTCCTTTATTCCCAGATTATGTAGTTTGTAGCACTCATTATAATGTTGTAGAAAATTTCTGGCCAATCCACGTGATCGGTATCGGTGATCAGCATTCTTTAATATCGGTATCGGTGATCGGCAGCAAAAAACCTGATTGGTGCATCCCTGGTTATGACCTCACCACTCGGACCACACTCCTCCGGACCGCCAGGAGCAACGCATACCAAGGGTATCATAGCCTGCACTGGCATTGGATGGGTTTAACCCATTCGCTGCCAGCCGTTTCCCGATCGGTAAAGCCCTTCGCTGCCACCATTTCTCACAGTTTTTACTGTTTCTTTAAGAGTCACAGAACATTGCGCACTATGGTAAATGGTAAATGGCCTGTATTTGATATAGCGCCTTCTAGAGTCCTGGAGCCCCCCAAGGTGCTTTACAACACAATCAGTCATTCACCCATTCACACACTAGTGGGGATGAGCTACGATGTAGCCACAGCTGCTCTGGGGGCACTGACAGACGCGAGACTGCCGAGCACAGACGCCACCGGTCCCTCCGACCACCACCAGCAGGCAAGGTGGGTTAAGTGTCTTGCCCAAGGACACAACGACAGCGACAGACTGAGCGGGGCTCGAACCTGCAACCTTCCGATTACCGGGCAAGCACTTAACTACTGTTCCACCGTCGCCATGCTAGGATAATGTCGACGCCAAAACAACCAAAACAAAGCGGAGACTCACCTCTTACATCAGGAAGAATCTGCGTGTTTTGAGCGTTATCAGTTCTTTCATAATCCGTTGTAGAATTGTAATCGGCAAAAGCTTTTCCGGTTTGCGCCTCGCTTTTTTTTTTTTTTTTTTTTTACAGGAACGGCCTAAAACAATCTCCTAACTCATGGATTTTCTGCTTCCTGATCACATGATGTGTGATGTATGCGGATGACGATCGGCTTTAAAGCTGAGATGTTTATTCTTTGGTGTGTTCTTGCTGTGTTGAGTTTCAAATTCCATCTATCAGTTCTTTTTAAAACACAGAAACGGTTTATTTACCTGCAACGTTTCATTTGCGGCCGCAAACATCATCAAGCTGACGCTGAAGGTGGCGTCACTTCCTTCTCCGTTTATCCGCGGGCAGCAGAGGACGTTGTCGCCCGCTCTCCCCTCTCCGATGATGCAGTCCCATGCGTGATCCAGCGTGTAAACTCCGTCGTCCCTGTTCGTCCCTGTTCATGGTCCCACATCCACGTCTCCTTATCTCGATAGCTTCTTTTATCCATCTTTTGTATTTCTGTTGTTCGGTGGTTATGATCCTTGTGTTGTCCCAGTCCATTACATGGTTTTCTCTTAAGCAGTGATCTGTTACGGCTGACTTCTTTATTGTACTTTCTGCTTCTTCTTTTGCTGCTCTTGTGTGTTTTCCACTTGTTTCTTTCTCGCACTCCTTTCTGTGTTCTATTGTTCGTGTGTTGAGTTGGCGTCCGGTTTCTCCTGTGTATGTTTTATTGCAGGGTTTACATGGGATTTCGTAAACGACTCCACATTTAAGTCCAGCTGGTATCTTGTCTTTTGGGTGCACTAGTCTGTTTCTAACTGTTGTGTATGGTTTTGTTGGTGTGTTTATGTTGTGTTTTTTCATTGTTGCTCTTATTTTTTCTGTTATTCCACTGATGTATGGTAGGCTTATCACCGGTTTTGGTTCTTGTCTTTCTGGGTTTCTGGTTCTTTAGCATTTGTGGATATGAAAATCACCAGGCAAACCGACGGGACCCTAAACATAAACACATACAGGAAACCAACACACACAGACCAATATCTATTATGGACATCAGAACACCCCACCATACACAAAATGTCAGTAATCAGAACATTATATCACCGAGCAAACATGGTAACAGAAGAAAAAGACCGTAAACAAGAGGACAAACACATACAACACGCTTTAAAGACCTGCAGATACCCGGCATGGGCGATAAACAAAGGAAAACAACAAACAACAACAGAAAGCAAAGAACAACCTAAGCAAAGAACCAGAAACCCAGAAAGACAAGAACCAGAACCAGTGATGGATAAAAGACGCTATAGAGATAAGGAGACGTGGATGTGGGACCATGAACAGAGACGATGGAGTTTACTCATTGGATCATGCATGGGACTGCATTATCAGAGAGGGGAGAGCGGGCAGCAGAGGGCGACAACGTCCTCTGCTGCCCGCGGATAAACAAAGGAAGTGATGCCACCATCAACGTCAGCCTGATGATGTTTGCCGCTGCAAATGAAACGTTGCAGGTAAATAAACCTTTTCTGTGTTACAAAAAGAACTGAAAGATGGAATGAGATGTTTGTTCTCACGGTGCGGGGGCTCGTTCCGATGCCCACACAGTAAAAAAATGCAAATGAACGGTTGGATTTAAAATGACGACTTTAGTCATCAAGGACAGTGAATGAGTTCATAAACAACGCTCTAGTTTATAAACAAAAAAAAACAAATTATTTTACAACCCAGACTTCACAAATTCTCTCAGATACAAAGAATGGTTTTGCTAAAACATCTAGCTTCCATTACAACATTTCACACATTACATTAAATCATTTCATGTCCATTACACCACATCTCATAAGTCATCTTGTCATGTATCATTAGTATAAAAAAAGAGTTAAATTCATTTTTTATAAACTACTACTACTCTACTGACTCTGTCTAAATTAATCTGAAGTGTGTTTATGGTCCCTGAAGAAGCAAAGGACCCTAGAGTCTTTTGATTAAACATTAAAAGATTAGTTAGATCAATATTAGATCATTACATCTTATTGGTCATTTGTAACTAATATGTAGTGTTTCATTTCATTACACTGGAGTAGGAAGAACATAATGAAATCTGTCAGACACGTAGGATTTTAACCACTTTCAAATCATTTTTTAAATATTTTATATATATATATATATATATATGTGTGTGTGTGTGTATATGTGTGTGTGTGTGTATATGTGTGTGTGTATATGTGTGTGTATATGTGTGTGTATATATATACAGTGAGGAACACCTTGCGATTTTGCAAGTTCTCCCACTTAGAAATCATGGAGGGGTCTGAAATTCACATTGTAGGTGCATTCCCACTGTGAGAGACAACATGTAAAAAGAAAAAAATCAGGAAATTACATTGTATGATTTGTATAGCATATATTTGTTTTGCACTGCTGCACATAAGTATTTGAACACCTGAGAAAATCTGTATTAATATTTGGTACAGAAGCCTTTGTTTGCAGTTACAGAGATCAAACATTTCCTGTAGTTCTTGACCAGGTTTGCACATACTGCAACAGGGATTTTGGCCCACTCCTCCACACAGATCTTCTTTAGATCTGTCAGGTTCTGGGGCTGGTGCTGAGCAGCACAGAGTTTCAGCTCCCTTCAAAGATTTTCGATTGGATTTAGGTCTGGAGCCTGGCTAGGCCACTCCAGAACCTTGATATGCTTCTGACAGAGACACTCCTTGGTTATCCTGGCTGTGTGCTTCGGGTCATTGTCATGTTGGAAGACCCAGCCACGACCCATCTTCAATGCTCTGACTGAGGGAAGGAGGTGGTTGCTCAAAATGTCACAACACATGGCCCCATTCATCCTCTCCACAATACAGTGCAGTCGTCCTGTCCCCTTCGCAGAAAAGCACCCCCAAAGCATGATGTTTCCACCCCCATGCTTCACAGTAGGGAAGGTGTTCTTTGGATGCGACTCCTCCTTCTTTTTCCTCCAAACACAGCGAGTGAAGTTTAGACCAAAAAGTTCTACTTTGGTCTCATCTGACCACATGACTTTCTCCCATGCCTCCTCTGGATCATCCAGATAGTCATTGGCAAACTGCAGATGGGCATGGACATGTGATGACTTGAGCAGGGGAACCTTTCATGCAATGCGTGATTTGAAACCGTGACTGCATGGTGTTCTACCAACAGTGACCTTTGAAACTGTGGTCCCAGCTCTCTTCAAGTCATTAACCAGCTGCTCCCGTGTAGTTCTGGGCTGATTCCTCACCTTTCTTATCATCAGTGATACCCCACGAGATGAGATCTTGTATGGAGCCCCAGTCCGAGGGAGACAGTCGTATTTAGCCACTTCCATTTTCTGACAATTGCTCCAACAGTTGATCTATTTTCATTAAGCTGCTTGGCAATTTCCCCGTAGAAGATGTCATGTTGTGAGGGTGGAGATGGTGGACCAAGTGTGGTGGACGGTTCCAGGAGGCAGAAGAGCAGGCACGGATGACATAAAAATGGATTTAATAGCAACGGGAGCGACAGGACAAAACGAGACATGCACATACAATGATCTGACAAAGAACAGGAGCAAAACAGGTGGTATAAATACACAAGGCTAATTAGGAAAACATGGGCAGGTTAACAAGGGGCAGGTGAGAACAATATAATCAGGGCAGGAGAGAGACAGTCAGGAGGGCAGGGGCAGATCGTGACAGAAGAAGAAAAAGAAGAAGAAAATATCATGTCTATAGCACCTCTCAAGATAAAAATCATGAGGCGCTTCACAAAAACAAAAAAAGTAAAAATAAAGAAGGAATTTAGAAAATGGTTAAAATTATATTTAAAATGAGCAAAAATAGACAATTGTGATTAAAAAATGTTAAGAGAGAGAGAGTGAATAGGAAAGAGGGAAATCAGTGGATCCTGAGGAAGGTGGAACAGGTGGGGAGAGCAGTATAAAGAGAGAGAGGTGAAGAAGGTCATACAAAAGCCAGCTTGAACAAGTGAGTCTTCAGCTGCTTTTTAAAGGAGACCACTGAGTCCACTGATCTCAGGCTCAGGGGGCGAGAGGTCCAGAGTCTGGGGGCCACAGCAGCAGATGATCTGTCACCTTTGACCTTTAGCCTGGTGCTGCACAACCAGTAGGCTTTGATCACTGGACCTCAGGGACCTGCTGGGGGTGTAGGGACTAAGAAGATCACCAATGTAAGATGGTGCTTGTCCATGTAAGGCCCTATAGACCAGAACCAGGATCTTGAAATGAACCCTGAAGTTGACTGGCAGCCAGTGAAGCTGGAGGAGAAGCGGGGTGATGTGGGTGTGTTTGGAGGACTTGGTCAGAAGCCGAGCACAGGCGTTCTGAACCACCTGTAGACGGTTCAGGGAGGTTCTGCTCAGACACGTGAAAAGAGAGTTACAGTAGTCTAAGCGTGAGGAGATGAAGGTGTGAAGAACTGTCTCAAGTTCAGAGCGGGACAGAATGGGACTCAGCTTAGCAACGTTCCTGAGATGGAAGAAGGAAGAGCCAACAAGAGAACTGACATGAGAATCCAGGGTGAGAGCTGGGTCAAAGGTCACGCCAAGATTCCTGACAGAAGGTTTGGTGTGGGAAGCAAGCTGACCAAGAGAGTCTCTGACTTTGGGAACCAGCTTGTCTGGGGCACAGATGAGGATCTCAGTCTTATCTTCATTCAGCTGAAGAAAGCTCCCACCATCCAGGTTTTGATAGAGTCTAAGCAGGTGTGTAACAGCTGCAGCTTAGACATCTCATGGGGCTTAAAGGAGATGTACAGTTGGATGTCATCTGCATAAAGATGGTAGGAGATTCCTTTGAAGGAGCTCAGGATGTGCTGAAGAGGAAGCAGATAGAGGAGGAAGAGCAGAGGCCCCAGCACAGAACCTTGTGGGACACCATGGGTAAGAGAGGTGGTGGAGGACCTAAACTTGGAGACCGCCACAGTAAAGGAGCGCTCAGAGAGATAAGAGGAGAACCACTCCAGAGCAGATCCTGATGAGCCTACCCAGCCGTAGCCCTTTCCAGTCTTGTGGAGGTCCACGATTTTGTCTCTTGTTTCTTTTGACAGCTTCTTGGTCTTGCCCATGGTAGTAGTTGGAGTCTGACTGACTGCCGGTTGGATAGGTGTCTTTAAAGAGCTCAGACAGGTGCTACTAATTAAGCTTACTAAGTGGAGGAGAGGTGGACTTCTTAAAGGCAGAGTAACAGGT
>SSNQ01034306.1:457495-473699 GCA_006942095.1 Nothobranchius kuhntae | reverse complement strand
AAAAAAAAATAAAAAACCCGACCAGAGCATAGGTAGCTACACAGCACGTCAGCTCTGTCTTGTCAAATGCACCACATCTGAAACGAGTATCCGGCTCATCCCTAGTATTTAATCCAAAGATTAATATTTAATTTAAGAGATTTAAATTAATAGCAAAAGTTTATTAATTCAGAAGATCTAAAGAGATCTTTGCTCATTCAATGACCAAATATACACCACTCTGTGTTTTATTCAAAGAAGTCAGGTTTAAAAAGTTAAGAATTTATTACTAACAATTTAAAGATGACAATTTAAAAGACAATTCATAAATGACAATTTATAAAAGCTTTGGTATTAAAATTTGGTATTAAAGCAATCTGTTTCTGGATGAAACTAAAAATGAAGTGTGTGTGTTTGGATGTGTGAATGTAGGTCTCAGAAGGTTTTTATCTTAGAGAGAGAAAAACGTGTTCTGGGTGGTAGAATTTGGTTTGCAGCTAAGCTAAATTATTTCTTAATAAAACAGGCATTCCAGACGCAATTTTGTGTTCTACCTCACCGTTCAGACGACCCTCTGTTTGGATTCGGAGGTCAAGGGAGGATGTCGATCAGCCTCTGGGTACTCGGTCCGGTAGGGTAGACCAGTGGTACAGACTCTCTGGTCCTAGAGTTGCCACTGGTACACAGGTGGATGGTATGCGTCTTAAAATTAACTCTGAAGGAGTTTTGCGTCAGCTTGTTGCAGGTGGCGTTTCTGTTGAAGCAATTCTATCGGCATGACAGAAAAGCTTTAGTAGAGGTTTCGAACGGCCAACTCGATTCTCTGGACTTTCGTGCCACGGAGAGAAATTTGGTGAGCTCAATAACTGAACTTGAACTTGAAGAGTTAGGTTTTTTTGATACCTCAAAACACGCCCTCTCAAGATAGAAAACTCTGGTGTTTTGGAACAAAGACATGTGAGTGCAGTTACCTTTAACCTGATTACTGTGTCCTGCATGGTGTGTATAAGTGCACATGATCTTCGTGTCACAGTTAAACATTACTAATTATCATGAATAATAATAATTATTAACCAAAGAATAATAATCCATTTCAGTAATTAAATGCATTTATAATGAACCTTGATGATTATTTATGAATTTTGTATTAGACAGTGAAAAGAGTTTATTAAAAATGATTCTTTTAAATCTTGAAGTGTCCTTCGTCTTGCGGATGGAATAGCAGTCAGATAAAGGCAGTCAGATTAAAGATGGTTTACAACAGACTTTGCGTCTCCTGTGATGGATAATCTGTAGATAGAAGTACAGCCAGGACAGCTTGACCCAGCTGAGGAAGTGTGACCTTTGGGTCACAAATGAGGCCATTCTTGTCGCTACATTGTAAAGAAGCATTGTGTATATGGAGTAAAAATATGGAATAAATTGAGTACAGAAATCAAAGATGCAACAAAAACATTTTCTTATAAAAAACTGATTAAAATGAAATGCTGAAATCTATTATATAAACTAGGGGGGAAGAGGGGAGGGGGAGGGGAGAGAGAAGGGGGAAGAGAAAGAAAAGGGAAAAAAGTGTATGTATGCATATGTCTAAATATATGTTTGTATGTATGTATGTGTATGTAGGTATGTAAATATTCTTCTCCTTTAGTGTTAGTTTTTTTTTCTCCTCGTTTCTTGCTTTACTTTCTAAATTGAAATTTTGTCAATAAATCAGTCCAGCAATCACTATGTTTCAAGTTAATTTACAATTATGCTGTTATTTTATTTGTATTAGCATTATTAGAGTTAAACGAGGCAGACAACACAAGTTTTTCTTCTTTCTGTCCCCTTTTCGTTTTGGTTTTAGTAATTTACTTTTGTATATTGTTTATTTTTCTTTTTATGTGAATACATGAAAATAAAGTAAAAACACTTCTATGGTTGTGATCTATTTGGAGATTCTATCATCCTAAGTACTGGCTTTTTTTCAGATAAAAAACAATACATCTGTGTAATGGGGCAGTAAGAACACAAAGACACCAAATCAATTCTGTCTTCTTTTCTAGTTGAGGACGCGCTGATGGTGGAAGAAGATGTGCAATTAAATCAGCAGCTGGAGGAGGTGGAAGATGAGATGAAGAACACAGAAATATCTCAACAAAGTCCTCCAACTCCTCAGAAACAAGACACAAAAGTAACTTTTCAACCTTTTCCCCACCTCAGTTCTTCCACATGTCTCACTTCAGCTATCTGTCCCACCTTTGTCACACTTATAATCTTGCCTTTTCAGATGTCAGCTGGACACTGAATTGTCACATTACTAAGCTTTAATATTTGTTTGTCCAGACTGAGATGACTGACACAGCTGTGGATGGAGAACTGACAGCAACTGAGGTACACAATTCCATCACACAAGGAGCATTTAGGGCAGATCTAATCTTATAATCTAAAACAGTCTGTTTGTCTGTCTGACAGTCTGACCAGGATGAAGATCTGAGAACTCAGGTAAACCTGACTTTGCTAAATGCTGACTGGTAATGACTATTCTTCCCATCCTGGCATAGGTGGTTCAAATTCCTAGCTGTTTAATGAAGGTAACTTGGGTCTGGGAGCCACTTCAGCTGTCTCCTTATGTCTAGACTTGTGTGCTGTGCAACCTGAAAGACTGTTTACTAAAGCACAGGGACCTGCTGGGGTGTAGAGATTTCACAGTTACTTACAGACATGAACAAAATTGTTGGTACCCTTCGGTCAATGAAAGAAAAACCCACAATGGTCACAAAAATAACTCGAATCTATCAAAAGTAATATCCATCCATCCATCCATTTTCAGCTGCTAATCCGGAGTCCGGTTGCGGGGAAAGCAGCCTAAGCCGAAATGCCCAGACTTCCCTCTCCCCAGCTACTTGTGCCAGCCCTTCTGGGGAATCCCAACTGGCTCCTCTCGATGTAGCGAAGCAGCGGGTCTACTTCGAGCCCGTCCCGAATGACCGAGCTTGTCACCCAATATCTTTTTTTTTCTTTTTCTTTTCAATCAGTGATGAACAAGTCTGCTTCTAGACCTGCAGAAAGAGAAAAACAAAAACCTGATGAGGAAATATAAAGTCAACATTATCTTACTAAACAATCACACGATAATAAATCACAGTGCAATAAGTGCCAACCACAGCCTTAAGACGTGATGAAAATGCCCAAGTCCATACTTATGAGAGCACCTTGTGAATACCTGTGTGTACATGCGCTTGTATATGTAAGGTTTCTCTATAGGAGCGTCCAATAGAGTGAGGGGCAACAGATCTACCCCCAAAGATGTGTAGGAGATGGAGGGAGCTCCAAGTCCCAGAGATCCAGGAGCTGCCCCAGAGCGCAGGGAGCCCAGCGAGACTGTAACCAGAAAAACCCCAGTCCTCTTTCGAGAGGTGCCCCGGGGGGTCACAACCAGCAGCCGGCAGAGTCCCGGGAGATATCAGTGGCAAGCCCACTGGCCCGCCCGCAGCCTCCCACCCCCAAGCTGGCCAAGCCTGGGACCGAGCGACCTGGGACCCAGGGGCGACCAGCCCCGCCGGGAACCCAACAGATCCCAGGGACTCAGATCCCACCAGGCAGCCACCGGGATCAATCAGACAGACGCCAAAAATCTTAAACCCCCCGTACCTGGAAGCCGCGAACACTCAGGCAGTCCAAGGCACCACACTCCACACCAAATGTGGCAGGGGGAGGGGTGGCGAAGATGTGTAACAGCACAAAAAAGTCACAGGAGTGTGGAGGAGTCAAAGACCTCACCTGACATATACAGTCATACACAAACACAGTCACACACTCCCTCCCTCATGCTCACACATGCACATACAACCCAAGACTTACAAAAATGCATGCCGGACACCCACTCCGGGTAATTGGGATGATGAGGGAATAACACACACCTGGCCATGGAACAGCATAGAAGCCAATCGTCCCATTACTTTTGGTCCCTTAACAAGTGGGAGGCACATATGCAAACTGTTGTAATTCCTACACAGTTCACATGATTTGGATGTAAATACCCTCAAATAAAAGCTGATAGCCTGCAGTTTAAGCACATCTTGTTCATTTCATTTGATATCCATTGTGATGGTGTATAGAGCCAAAAATGTTAGCATTGTGTCGATGTCCCAATATTTTTGTACCTGACTGTATGTGAACCAGGTGTGCTGTAGCAGAGACATTGAATAGATGCAGGACAGGGGGTCACTGAGGACCAGGGTTTAGAAACCTGACATAAGACAATGTGATATTTCTGTTTTTCTTTTTTAATTAATCTGCAGAAATGTCTAAAATTGTGTTTTTCTGTCAATATGGGTTCTGTGTACATTTATCAGGAAAAGATTAATTTAATTTATTTTAGCAAATGGCTGCAACATATAGAGTGAAAAAGTATAAGTGGGTCTGAATACATTCTGTACCCACTGTATCTCTACTGATAAAGGTGTTTACCAAACAAGAAAAACACATTTATTATACTTATTCAACAAATCAGACATGTGGTATGGCATGATATTTAAATTAAAAAATAAAATAAAAGATAACATTCCAACACGTAGGCAAAAAAAAGTTAATAGTAATCCCATGTGATCTATTTTTAATAGTGCACTGGCTGTGCAACCGTAAGCTGCACAATTAATGGTTTCTCACTCTACAATTGTATGTTGACTTCAGTTTTTGGATAGTGAGGAACCCATCCAATATGGCTGCGAGGCTCTTACGCTTCCCAGCGCCCAATGGATCATCTATGTATTCGTGTCTATGAAGACAGGGATCTGGCAGAGATCAAAAGACTATTGTTTCCTATTATTAGGAATAAACAGTTTAGATATATAGTGAATGAATGAATTAAGTTCTTTCTCTGGCTTATTGTCTTCAGGAGACATTGGGGAGTCCAGAGGAGGTTCATAACCCTCAGACCACCATCAGCATTCTGCGACGCTCATTCTTAGAGAGAGAGCCAGTAGAAGACGGATTGACAGAATGGAACAAGCGTCTGGCCTCTTCACCATTCCGACGGATAGAAGACTCCCCAATGATTGAGCCTCTGGAGCTAGAACAGGTGCCCATAAGTGCCAATGTGTTGTTATTTGTGTTCCAGTGTTTGTCTCAGGTGTGGTCATGTGTCTTCAGGTCTTTCTTCGTGTCTCTACATGTGGTCAGGTGATTATAGGTGTGTACATATGCATCCAGATTCTTTCAGATATGAAAGGGGGGAAACTACTTAGGACAGTGTCCGTCTGACTGCTGCATCTCTCAGCCAAGATGCTTTTGGCTGAGAATCCAAGAGACCTTCAGATTTTTTCAAGTGTTTCCATATATGTGCAGATATCATATGGTGTGATTACACATTTCCTTGTATGTTCAGGCCTCTCCACTTGTGTTAGATGTCTTTGGTTGTGTTCAGGTGTTTCTACGAGTGTTCAAGTGTCTCCAGGTGTTTTTCAGTGTACACAGATAGGCCCCATCCCTGCATGCTGGGATGTTTTTAGGTTTTCCCAGGTTTGTTTGTGTCTTAAGTAGCATAGGTGTCTCTAGATGTGATTAGTTGTTTCCATGTGTGTTTAGGTGTCTCAGTGTGTCTCTAGTTGTATTTGAGTGCCTCTAGGTGTCTCCAGTTAGGTCCCCAAGCTGCAGAGACTGGGCCACACCAGCAAAGATTCCCATTTGGCTGTGTACAGGGCAGTGTGGGCAGGGCAAACCCACACTTATCCTATAGGCACTATACAACTGCAGGTCATTACCATTTGCAGGGTGGTTCCATTGTTTACAGTTGTGTTGAAGTGTGTCAAGGTGTTTTCAATTGTGTCCAGCACTGACATGTGAGTTTCATGAATGGGGAGATGCTTGCATTTCATTTCTGACCATGATCAAAATATTTTGTTTTATCTACACTCACCTAAAGGATTATTAGGGTTATTTGTGGGATGCACATCCAGGGCACGAAGCTGCCGTTCCACCACATCCCAACCTCTATCGGGTTGAGATCTGGTGACTGTGAGGGCCATTGTAGTACAGTGAACTCATTGTCATGTTCAAGAAACCAATTAGAAATGATTGGAGCTTTATGACAAGTGCATTATCCTGCTGGAAGTAGCCATCAGAGGATGGGTACATGGTGGTCATGAAGAGATGGACATGATCAGAAACAATGCTCAGGTAGCCTGTGGCTTTTAAACCATGCTCAATTGGCACTAAGGGTCCTAAAGTGTGCCAAGAAAATATCCCCCACACCATGATACCACCACCACCAGCCTGCACAGTGGAAACAAGGCATCATGGATCCATGTTCTCATTCTGTTCACCAACATCCATGCCACACCATAAATTGCTTAAATCACCTTTCTTTCCCATCCTGACCTTCAGTTTGGAGTTCAGGAGATAGTCTTGACCAGGACCACACCCCTAAATGCATTGAAGCAACTGCCATGCGATTGGTTGATTAGATAATTGTATTAAGATGATGTTGAACAGGTGTTCCTAATAATGCTTTAGGTGAGTCTGTCTGTCTGTCTATTTTCCACCTCTTCTTGGGTTGGGTGCTGGGGGCAGCAGCCTAAACAGAGAGGCCCATGCTTCCCTATCCACAGCCACATGCACCAGCTCCTCTGAGGGGATCCTAAGGTTTTACCTGGCCAGATGAGAAACAGGTCCAATCTCAATACTTGCACTTCCTCCCTTGCGCCCTTCATTTGCGCATTCCCGACCAGGGGTGCGCGTGCGTAGGGTGCCCCGATTCGCAAGTGTGGAAGTTGACCACGCCCCATTGCACCCTTAATCTGCACTTCACCCAAGTCCGCAGCAATACGGACCTCGGGCAAGGGTATTAACCCTCCCACTGTCCTAATGGGTGTGACCCCGCGAGGAAAGTTGACCACTAAGCAGGGTTGATGGTTTATCCCTTGGGTCCATGTGGCAGGGGTGAGGAGTGAGCACCACCTCACCCCTGCCAAGTGGACCTCTGTTGTTTACTTTTGTGTTTAGGTATTTGCCCTCTTTTGTGTTTTTGTCTCTAGCTTAGTTATTGAACATTTTTGGACTTATTGGCTCCCTGCCTTTGGATCTATTTTTGTTGTTCTGGGCTCATCCAAATAAAGGATATTTTCTTATATCACCTCCTGCCTCGAGTCATCTTGGGTTCCTGCATTTTGCGTCCTACCAACACCGCAACGTGACAGAATGTACCGACCAACCAGGACCCAGCGGATCCGGATGTACACTTGATGGCGATCCGGATTAATGTTGGACTTTTATATTGGACGTGGTGAGAGATTGTGGCTCGGACATTATGGACACGGAATTGATAATTAATATGGTGCTCCTCCTAAGGGGAAGAGCCCTGCAATGGGCCAGCCATTACCTAGAGCAAAATCCATTAGAAGAGCTGGTTTTTTGGGACTTTGCTGAGGATCTGCGAGACGCTTGCAGCAGCCCACAAGCTCCCTCCTGTTCTATGGATTATAATCTATCAGCAAGCGTCGTTGTAAGAGCTGCCTTCTCCGCATCTTCGAAGCGCCACACCTCCACATCTTCACCTGGTCCTGACAGCACCACCACTTCCTCTCCGGTGGGCTGTAACCCGTCTTCTGTTTCTACCGGCGTCATCTCATTCTCCCCTGTGTATGTTGGTGCCGTCTCAGCTTTTCTGATGGACCATATCTCCACACCCTCACCTGGTCCTGACAGTGCCACCACTTCCTCTCCGGTGGGCTGTAACTCGTCCTCTGCACCTGCTGACGTCAGCCCCGCACCTCACAGGAGTTGTGCTCGTCGCAGACATCATCACCATCACCCGCACTCATCTACAGCCAGAGTTGTGCCGCCTGACCAAGAGGCCCCTGCTCTGCAGCCCAAACCTGAGCTCATGAAACAGTCCGAAACTAGAGTTGTGCCGCCTACCCAAGAGGCCCCTGCTCTACAACCCGTGTCTGAGTTTCTTCTGCCATCTGCGCATCCTGCAAGTCAACGTCTCCAGCTCCAGCTCTGAAGTCGACGTCTCCAGCTCCAGCTCTGAAGTCAACGTCTCCCCTTCTCCAGTCGCAGAGTCGACTGCCCCGTCTCCTGTCTCAGAGTCGACTGCCCCGTCTCCTGTCTCAAGAGTCAACTGCCCCGTCTCCTGTCTCAAGAGTCAACTGCCCCTTCTCCTGTCTCAAGAGTCAACTGCCCCGTCTCCTGTCTGAGTTGACTGCCCCGTCTCCTGTCTCCCCACAATTGTTCCAGTCTCAAGTGATCCAGTCTCAAGCGTTCCAGTCTCAAGTGTTCCAGTCACAGTTTCAAGTGTTCCAGTCCCAGTCTCAAGTGTTCCAGTCTCAGTCCCCGTCTCCAGAGTTCCAGCCCCTGTCTCCAGAGACCCTTCCTCGTCGTCCTCCTCCAAAGCCACCGATCCCCAGGGTTTCCTGGTCCCACCTCCTGGTCCTCTGTCGCTGGCCCCCTAGGCTTCCCTGGTCCCCCATCGCCGGCCCCCTAGGCTTCCCTGGTCCCGCCTCCTGGTCCCCTGTCGCCAGCCTCCCGGGGTCTCCTGTTCCCTCCTCGCCCGCCCTTTTTGGGTTGTGTTTTGTTTGTTCCCTCCTCTCCCTCCCTCTGGTTTTCTCATGTTCTGTGTTGTCTTGGCTTGTGCTTTTTGTTGGTTGTTCATGTTTGGGGGTCTGGTATCCGCCCCTTGGGGGGGGGGGGGGGGGGGGGTACTGTCATGGTCTGCGTCGGTGTCTTCCTTCATGTGTCTCCTGATGTTTCTCCATCCCTCTCTAGATTCCCTTCTGTGTCTCATAGCGCCCTCATGTGTCTTTTGTCTGCGTCTCAGTTAAATGTCTTATGTTGTTACCCTTTTAAATCATTCCTCCCAGGTCAGCTCCAGCCTCTTTGTCCCCAGCTCAGTGTGTGTGTGTGTGTGTGTGTGTGTGTGTGTGTGTGTGCATGTGTGTCCTCCCCAACTCTGTGTGTGTGTGTGTGTGTGTGTGTGTGTGTGTGTGTGTGTGTGTGTGTGTGTGTGCGTGTCCTCCCCAACTCAGTGTAAGTGGGCTGCATGGTGGCGCAGTGGTTAGCACTGTTGCCTCGCAACACGAAGGTCGCAGGTTCGAAACTCGGCTGCGGCCTTTCTGCGTGGAGTTGCGTGTTCTCCCCATGCATGCGTGGGTTTTCTCCTGGTACTCCGGTTTCCCCCACAGATCACAACATGCCCTATAGGTAAAAAAAAAATTTGTAAGTCGCTTTGGGTAAAAGCGTCTGCTAAGCACATAAACATAAACATAAACATAAGTGTGTGTGTGTGTGTGCTCCTCCAGCTAGTTTGAGCCCTTCCCTCTGTCTTTAGATAATTGTTGTTTAGTTTTGTGTTTAGGTATTTGCCCTCCTCTGTTTCTGTTTTCCCAGTTAGATTATCATATTCACCTGTCTTCCCCCCAGCCCTCACTCCACACACCTGCTGCCATTTTCCCTAATTACTCCTCCCTGTGTATTTAAGCCCTGTCTTGTCTCTGTCTTGTGTCGGTCCATTGTGGTAATTCTGTCTTCTCTAGTCTCTAGCATTTTGAATCTCAGTCTTTTCTAGGTTTTTTTTGTGTTTTTGTCTCTAGCTTAGTTATTGAACATTTTTGGACTTATTGGCTCCCTGCCTTTGGGTCTATTTTTGTTGTTCTGGGCTCATCCAAATAAAGGATATTTTCTTATATCACCTCCTGCCTCGAGTCATCTTGGGTTCCTGCATTTTGGGTCCTACCAACACCGCAACGTGACAGTGCCTTCCTTTTTTTAACCCCCATAAGTTCATTTAATGTAACCCACACCTTTGCATTATCTAATTTATCTTATATGATTCTTCTATGATAATATAATTGTTTTTTGTTTTTATTCAGTTTGGTTACAATATTCCTTATTTTGAGATATTCGCGCCATGTGTCCAATTGATTTGTTTTTTTGAGCATTTTTGAGGAATACGAGCATGGCACGAGTAAACCTCGGAAATATCTGTAATCGTGCTGAAGGAAAATCCTCATTGGGTAACTGACTGTCTTCACGCTCTGTGATTGGCCAGTCACATAGAGCGCCCGCCCCTCCCTACACACAAAACTCTCTAGCCGGCCGGGAGCGCAGTCCGTCCGGCCCATCCACGCACACACACAGACAGTAACAGGTCTCGCTGTGATTGCTTCACTGTTGCTCACATTTCTTCAATTTTCCCTAGGTTTTCTTCAGCTCGCCTCTTTTTCGGTTGAATATTTAAAGTTACTTTTTTCGTAACGTACATGGTGCATTTGACAAGACAGAGCTGACGTGCTGCATCAGTCACTCACTACCTCCGCTCCGGTCGGGTATTTTTTTTTTTTACTCCATCTATCTCCCTCTCTCAGACACACACACCTCAATCCACATTGTTTTGTTTAACTTTGTGTGGCAAAATGCCAAGAACGTTAAGAAAAAAATCTGTTTAATCAAATTAAAATAAAAAAATATATATAAAGTTGTGTCTGGTTCTAGCATTTCATATTTCCTAGTTCCTACTGCATGAGCTCAGATGTATTAATCCATGCACTTAAATATTAATGTTCTGATTTTATAGAAAAACTTGTTCTGAAATAGTTCCTTTACTGTTGTGATCAAACATATTTAATCTCAATTCTGAGGCTGCTCTGTAAATAGTTTTCAAATAAACAATACACATAGCAACTTCCGATCATTCCATATATATTTCAGACTTAAATAATATATTGATGTAAACCATGCCCACTTCCGGGTTATGCCGCGCCCACTTCCGAGTACAGCTACAGATAATTTTGTTGGTTGAACAGATACAGATACAGATAGTGGTGTACTCGCTCATCCCTACTCATACGTTCCTTAAGTTCTGTATCCAGCCATGGAGAAGCTACATTTCTTACTGCCTGTTTCCTCATCGGTGCATGTTTATTTATCACCTTTGTTAACAAATTGTCAAAGATCTCTACAGCTTTACCCGGATCCTGCTCCTTTGTTGCATCTTTCCAATCTATGTTTCTTATTTCGTCTACAAAATCACTCTCTTTATAGTTTTTAAATATTCTTTTATATATAAATTGTTGACCTTTTGGCACCTTGACTTTTCTTTTAATAGCAACCAAATTATGGTCACTGCAACCAACTGGAACAGAAACTGCCTCAGAACATAATTCAGCCATATTAGTAAAAATTAAATCAATACTCATTTTAGAGCACACACCATTATTTTTAATCTGCACTCTTGTGAAATCTTTTACAACTTGTGACAAATTAAAAGTATTAGCAAATTAGAGTAATTTGTTCTTTATTGAGCAATTTCTTAATTTCCAATCTATATTTAAGTCCCCTAATAGCTAAATCTCATTTCTTGTATCACAAACCATATCTAACATTTCACCTATTTGATGGAGATACATTCCAGCAGCATCCGGCGGTCTGTAGCAACATCCAACTAAAACAGATTTCAAATGAGGAAATTGTAACTGTAACCAGAGTGCTTCCACACCTGTAATAGTGAACTCTGTCCTTACCTTAACAGGAATATGATTTTGAACATAACAAGCAACACCACCTCCATGTAAAGTTCTATCCAAGCTAAAGAGACTGTACCCATTTATGTCTAATAAAGAACTATTTATTGTCAAATCCAAATGTGTTTCTGTTATTGCCATTTCCTGTAAATTACACTTTTCTACAATATCTTGAATATCATCTATTTTATTCCTTAAACTGCACACATGCAAATGAGCTAACCTAAACCCTCCTTTTGCAACAACATTTTATCAGCCATCGATGATTCGTTTAGAATTTCTTCTATTTATGATTTCACACTGAGCTTCCATTATAGCCTTTATCCCAACACCAACACACACACACACACACACACACACACACACACACACACACACACACACACACACACACACACACACACACAGTCACAAAAATCTTTAACGTTGTAATGAAAATACATTTCTGCTTCGTTCTGCCAGCTCATGACATAATCTTTCAAACATAAATCATTATGTGGGTTCAAACAAAATTAACCATAGCGAGATCTATAGTGCTCTCAGTCCAATTCTTGAAACGTCATCTTCACGCCTTTTAGCTCTTATTTAATTGATATCAGTTGTCATTATTTCTTAAGTCCAGGCTCAATCACAGTTTTATAGTACATCTCAGCCTCACTTCGTTCCTGAAACTTTTTTGTCTCTCCTTTAAAAGTTAGGATCAGCATAGCTGGAAAGACCATACCGTGTCTCACTCCTGCGCTCTTCAGTTTAGCTCTGATCTCCCAGAAACCGTCCCGTTTCTTTGCCATCTCCCTTGTCAGATCCGGAAAAATCTTTAACTTCATTCCTCCTACTTGTAAGACGTTCCTTTTTCATCACTTCTATAATCTTCTCCTTCATTGACAACTTTTGCAGGTGCACAACCATCCCTCTTCCACCCGCTTTCTTCTCTTGTCCAATCCAGTGCGCCCTTTCCACTTCAGGCTCGACTCCAGCTTTCCTTGAAATAAATCTTTAAATAGTTCATTCATATAAGCTGTTGGCTTGCCTTTTTCCACCTCATCTGTTAATCCAAAAACACGGGACGTTTGTCTTCTGTGTTGAGCCGTTGCTGACATCATGAAATGAAAAGGGCTTTTCTTTGTTAATAATGTAATGTAATGCCCTTTTATTGTCACCTATCTGCTTTACACCTCTTAAATGAATCATTGATTCACCTGTGGTTGAATGCCTGTTTATTAGAATTTTGTATTTTTAAGTGTGGCTTTTCTCCTAAGACAATAATTGGGGTGTGCTCATTTATTTATTTATATGTATATATATATATATATATATATATATATATGTATATGTATATGTATATATATATATATATATATATATATATGTATATGTGTATATATATATATGTATATGTATATGTATATATATATATATATATATATATAACAGCCATATGTATGCTCTAAAACGAGTATTGATTTAATTTTTACTAATATGGCTGAATTATGTTCTGAGGCAATTTCTGTTCCAGTTGGTTGCAGTGTGTGTGTGTGTGTGTGTGTGTGTGTGTGTGTGTGTGTACCAAAATGTGATCATTTTATTTCTCTTTCAGGCTTTGGAGACAGTGGAGATGGTCTCTTTTCTGACAGAATCTTGTGATAAGGATCAGCAAATAGCTGATCTGCCCAAGGTAGCAACTAGTTTTGTTGACCCATCCCCAATAAACTCCCCACCTCTTTTACCAGAAGTTGGCTTAATGCACTATGACGATGTCAAAGAGCAGCAGGTCAGTGATAATGGCATTAGCAATGCTTCAGATATGAACAGCGCTAATAGTCCAGCATGTAGACATGATAATGATGATGATCCTAGCAGTCAGTATCATAGTGAAAGTGATGGTGAAGCAAGCGAAACCAGTGAAGATGTTTTCAGTATGTTGGCACAAGCAGAAATTGATGAAGCTGTTCATAAAGCAATCACACAGACTGATGATAGCAGCAAGGCTAATCTTTTAATTAGCTTTGAGAATCAAATGGCTGGAACAGAGGCTACAAGGTACTGCAGACCCCAGCACTACCAGGACAACAAGGCATCTCACGGCCTGCAGGATGAAAGAGGGTGGAGTTTTGAGGAAAAGTCCCCTCCATCTTCCCCCCCACACACATTCAGACTCAAAACTAATCTGATTACATCACCTATCTACAAAGAAGATGACAATTATGACTCTGAAGCTCAAGAGGAGGTAATGCTACACAAAATCTACCCCAATAAGTTCTGCCCGTTGACTTCCCACTGCTTTGACCTCTTGTTTTCTGTGACCTCTGCCTTCTGTCATCTCTTCCCGGTGACCTCTGCCTAGTGACCTTTGCCCAGTGATCTCTGCTATGGTGACCTCTGCTATTTGACCGCTGCCCCTATTGCCCATGATGTTTGGTCATCTGATTGTTCAAACATCTTGTTTGGAATTGATGCCGTAAATTATGTTTGCTTTTGTTTCAGGAAGTCCCAGTGGTGAAGAAGACTATCAGCTGTGAAACTCCAGAGGTGAGAAAGTTAGTTTTCTTCATCAAAGACCATAGTTGGAGTTGTACACATACGTGCATACCTAGCTAAATCTTTTGCTTCTCTTATGACTCCTGGGGCCTCATTCATCAAATGTACTTACGCACATATCTGTGCGTATTTTGTGTGTAGGAACAGTTCTAAGCATTGTGTGGTATTTATCATTTTGTACTTGTGCGTAGAAACATTCCTAAATGTAAGAACATCTCTGACCGTGTGTTCGCACAGCATCTACAGGCAGAATGGGGAAGCGCAATACTAGATGCGCTCTCAGACAACATATCCAAATAAAACTAACTCCACACAGAACAACTGCTTAACAACCCGCTACTCCACGATTTATCGCATAACTTTTTTTAAAACTTATTTCTGAGAGGAACCTTTCCTCTGTCCCAACTGTGTTTATAATCTCTGCAACTTGTTTAGGTCTTTTGTACTTCAATAGCCAGTGTTTCGATCTTGCTGTCAATAAAGTTTTAATTTTTTCGGGGGAAAAAATAGGGAATGTAAGACAGAGTGCTAAGGACATAACGTGACCAAATATGGTTAATTTAGGGCGTTTCTGTATGTAAATGAGGGTGAACAGGCACGAGCACCTGGGAGCACAGGTGGGAGTTATCATCAGACGATTGCAAAGGAACGTGCAAAGGAGAGGCCACCGCATGTTTCATAAATCACTCGTTTGACTGTTCATACACACATTCTAAATTTCGGTCTTAGGACGGAATATAGGACAGTTTCTACAAACGTTTGATAAATGAGGCCACTGGTTTGTTTAGAACTACATAGTGACTTCCAACATTACATATTCAACATTTTGTTTACACAAGTCCCTTATCCCTTATATTTTGAAGAGTTTGTGATTTGTGATGTTTTGCTTACCAACAGATATGATAAGTGGAGTTCCATATACTTGAAAAAGAGAGATCACATCTCTCCTGTCTTAGCATCCCTACATTGGCTGCCTGTTAAATTCAGAATTGATTTTAAGATCCTTCTTCTCACATATAAAGCTCTTAATAATCAAGCTCCATCAGTGTCAGTGTCAGTGCTTTTTCTGTGTCTGATCTGCCTAGTCAGCTTAGTCTGGATGATCTGATCGCTTTTTTTAATGAAAAATGCCTTACAGTTTTAAATTCTGTTGCTCCTCTGAAACCTGCTCACTTCAAACATAAATCTGACCCTTGGCTCAACTCTCATACTCGAAGTTTGAGAAAACTTTGTAGACAGGCTGAGTGCAAATGGAAAAAAGACCACCTCCAGATTACATATCAGATCTTGCAGGACCTCTGGTCCAAATATCAACAAGCAGTTATGCATGCCAGAAGCCATTATTTTTCTAAAATTATTTCTGCAAACCGGTCCAATCAAAATTGTTAAGCAAGATGGCGCCCATGACCGGCTGCGTGTCTGCTCAGCTCCCAACCTTTTTTGTTTTTCTATTGTATTCTTGTATTTTTTCCATATGCAGTGCCGATTCTCTGCTGGTGTATGATCGGGACTTCCTGCTCTCGATCCGCTCTAGAATGGATGATTTTCAGAACTCTAATGCGGGACACCTTTTTCCACCGCCGCTGGAGACTGACGCGAACCCAGCTGCAGAGCCTGTGTTGCTCCACGCTTTCCCACCGCCGCTGGAGACTGACATTAGCCCAGCTTCCGGGCTTGTGCTGCCCGTCGGTTTACCGCTGCCCCGGAGACCGTGGAAAAAGAAGCGGGGGAAACGAGGCGGCTTCTTTGTTCAGCTCCGAAGGATCCGGCGTGGCGAAGCCATATCGGAGCGCTGCTCCGTGACTGTGATGTCCCGGATCCATCGGCATCTCAATCGAGTCGAGCTGATCTCGCTGCTACCGGGAGGACATGGAGCTGAATGTTACATGGATGTGTCTGAGGTGTGGATGACCGGCCAGTTGGGAGCTCACGGAGCTGAGAGCTGCGCGAGTGCGTGGGATGTGGGGATGATTCTCCAGCTGGGAGCTCACGGAGCCAAGCGCTGTATGCGTGCTTCGGAACCGAGGATGATCCGGCGGCCGACCGCTGCTGACCAGCTTGCGGCACACAATCGGGGGAGATGTGGAGATCGCCTAATCACATCAGATTACTGCGTATGGGGAAAGGAGCGGTGCTTTCGGAGTTCCCCTGATGCTCGAGGTGGGTGCTTGGTGCCTGTTGTTTCT
>SSNQ01034306.1:440269-450334 GCA_006942095.1 Nothobranchius kuhntae | reverse complement strand
GTGTGTGTGTGTGTGTGTGTGTGTGTGTGTGTGTGTGTGCGTGTGTGCATGTGTGTACGCTCTGTCTTCTCCATCCACAGTGAGTCGTGGAGGATGGCTGCTTATACTGAGCCAGGATCCTCTGGAGCAGGGGTGTCAAACTCATTTTAGCTCAGGGGCCACATTGAGGGAAATCTAGTCCCAAGTGGGCCGGACCGGTAAATTAAAAACAACTTCAGATTGTTTTCTTTGTTTTAATACAATCAATATAAAACAAAGCTGGAGCCTGAGGACAGTGTATCCAAAATAGTACAAGTACAACACCTGAAGGGTACTTGGAAATTTGAAAAAAACAAACAAAAAAACAATCAATAAAAAAACATTCCTTAGTGATTCAAAGAGCTTACAGATCACATGGCTAGATCAGTTTCATGCAGCACTTAAAGTATATTTGACTCATTTTACTTTACATCTTTTAGATTTCACCAGCACATCAACATCAGAAGTCACATCCTGAGTGGCAGCCAACTTCACGATGTGACTCAAGTTCTTGTGTGAGCCTTGAGTGCAGCTTTGTTTCATTTATACTCATTACAGAGGAAACTTGCTCACAATAAGTTTATTTTCACTCTACATTGTAAAATATGAAAATAAAGTTTACACAACCATCTCGCGGGCCGGATTTAACCCACTTGCGGGCCGGATCTGGCCCACGGGCCGCTTGTTTGACACCCCTGCTCTGGAGGTTTCTTCCTGTTAAAAGGGAGTTTTCCTCTCCACTGTCGCTGCATGCCTTCTTAGTATGAGGATTGCTGTAAAGACTCTGACACTAGTCAGTGACTCGATGCAACCTGCTGGGTCCTTATGTAGAAAATGTTTTGCTGATTGTTTGAATGAACTGAACTGTATTTGAATGTTTACTGTGAGAAGTGCCTTGAGACCACTATTGTCATGATTAAGCGCTTTATAAATAAACTTGAAATGAATTTAATTGCTCTGTCCGACAGAACTTCCAAAAGGTTCCGGGGATGGCGGGGGACATTGAGCCCAAATGGGCCCTGTTCTGTGCTTCCATTGTTAAGGCGTCCGATTGGAGCTGTGGCTGCAGGGTCATCGGTGCCTGTCGTGGTGGCAACCCCCGAACCCGCTGGTGGACACCGGTGGTTAGGAATGCTATCAAGCTGAAGAAAAAGTCCTATCAAACCTGTGGGACTCCAGAGGCAGGTGATCGGTACAGGCAGTCCAAGCAGAATGTCCTCGGGTGGTCGCGGAGGCAAAAACCCAGGCGTGGGAGAAGTTGGGTGAGACCATGGAGCAAGACTTCCGTACAACTTCGATGAGATTCTGGTCCATCATCCGGCACCTCAGGAGGGGAAAGCAGTGCACTATCAACACCATTTATACTGGGGACGGGGTGCTGCTGACCTCTACTTGGGACATTGTGAATCTGTGGGCAGAATACTTCGAAGACCTCCTCAATCCCACCGGCACATCTTCCAGTGAGGAAGCAGAGTCTGGGGACTTTGAGTCGGGCCTCAAATCTCTGGTGCTGAGGTCACTGAGGTAGTTTAAAAGCTCCTCTGTGGCAAGGCTCCGAGGGTGGATAAGATCTGCTCCAGAGTTCCTTAAGGCTCTGGATGTTGTAGGGCGGTGTTGGCTGACGTGGCTCTACATTATCGCGTAGACATTGGGGGCAGTCCCACTGGACTGGCAGACCGGGGCGGTGGTTCCCCTATTTAATAAAGGGGGCAGCAAGGTGTGTTCCAACTACAGAGGGATCACACTCCTTAGCCTCCCTGTTGAGGTCTATTCAGGGGTTCTGGAGAAGAGTGTCCGTCGGATTGTTGAACCTCAGATTCAGGAGGAGCAATGTGGTTTTCGTCCTGGCCGTGGAACACTGGACCAGCTCTATACCCTTAGGGGGATCCTGGAGGGTGCGTGGGAATTTGCCCAACCAGTCTACATGTGTTTTGTGGATTTGGAGAAGGCGTTTGACCGCGTCCCTTGGGGGGGCCCTGTGGGGGGTACTCCGGGAGTATGGGGTACCAGGTCCTCTGATACGGGCTGTTAGGGTTAGTGTATGACCGGTGTCAGAGCTTGGTCCGCATTGCCGGCAGTAAGTCGGGCTCATTCCCAGTGAGAGTTGGACTCTGCCAAGGCTGCCCTTAGTCACTGATACTGTTCATAACCTTTATGGACAGGATTTCTAGGTGCAGCCAATGTGTTAAGCACATCTGTTTTGATGGCCTGAGGATTGGGTCACTGCTTTTTGCAGATGACGTGGTCCTGTTGGCTTCATCAGAATGTGATCTTCGGCTTCTGCTGGAGCGGTTCACAGCCGAGCTCCTCTAAATCTGAGACCATGGTCTTGATTCAGAAAAGGGTAAAATGCCTTCTCTGTGTCAGGTATGAGGTCCTGCCTCAAGTGGAGGAGTTTAAGTATCTTGGAGTCTTGTTCAGGAATGAGGGAATGCTGGAGCGTGAGATTGATAGGCAGATTGGTGCTACATCTGCAGTGATGCGGGCGTTGTACCAGTCAGTCTAATAGGGTGAAAAGCTTGGTCATCCATGAGGGACTTGGAGTAGATTCGCTGCTCCTCTACATCTAGAGGAGCCAGTTGAGGTGGCTCAGTTTTCTGGGCGCGTCTAACCGGGAGGAGGCCTAAAGAGATACCTAGGACACGTTGGAGGGACTATGTCTCTCACCTGGCCAGGGAACGCCTTGGGATTCCCCAGGAAGAGCTGGCCCAAGTGGCTGGGGCGAGGGAAGTCTGGGCCTCTTGACTTAGGCTGCTACCCCTGTGACCCGACTCCGGATAAGCAAAAGAAAATGGATGGTTGGATGGATTCATTGGACTGAATTCTGGTACTGTCTAAAAACTGTTAGCTGTGTTTAAAGTTTGTACCTCTAATTACATTCCTGCAATGTTGTTGCTTTTTGATGAAAAATCAGCATTTTTGGAGGCAAATATGGCCTTCACATGAATCGTATAAATCTAAGTAGTTTTTTTGGGCAGGTGGGAGGAAGCACAGAAACAAATGTTGCTTCGATATTTTTCAGCATTTAAAGCTTATTTTGTCAAGTCAATCAACACCCTTAAATAACATTGTCCGTCGATGACTTTTATTCAATTTAGTTTATTTTATTTATATAGCAACAATTCATAAGATGTCTCATGGCACTTGACAAAGTAAGCATTCCAATTGAACCTACTTATCAGTACATTGAGTTGAGTTCATTATGCCAATTAGTGAAAAGTTTCCTATGTAAGGAACCCAGCAGATTGCATGAAGTCACTGTCTTGTTGTATCAGGGTCTTTACAGTAATCCTCATACTAAGCAAGCATGTAGCGACAGTGGAGAGGAAAACTCTTTTAACTGAAAGAAACCTCCAACAGAACCTGGATCAGCATGAGCGGCCATCCGTCACTACTCACTGGGTTAGGGTTAGGGCTACATTTTATTCAAACCACTTCATACTTTTACTCCAGTACATTTTTAGTTAGGTAATTTTACTTGTACTTGAGTAAAATTTCATCAAAGTATATGTACATTTAATTAAGTAGAAAATGTTTGTACTCTCTCCACCTCTGCTTATTGATGTTCTAGAGCCAAAAGGATCCCCCTGCAAGTTTGTTGCTGAGCTCTCAGACCTTCACTGCAGAGACCTCCAATGCAAACACCACTTCACACATCACAAAGGTAAATTAATTATAAATGATCTGCACTTTTATACTGCCTTTCTATGTCAAATGACTCCAAAGCGCTTTACACTACAGTGTATCATTTATCCATTCACACACACATTTACACTTAGATGGTGATGAGCTACGATGTAGCCACAGCTGCCCTGGGGCGCACTGACTGAGGCGAGGCTGCCGAGCACAGGCGCCACCGGTCCCTCTGACCACCACCAGCAGGCAAGGTGGGTTAAGCCCACCTTGCCTGCTGTGTCCTAGCCCAAGGACACAACAGCAGAATTCTCTGTCCGGAGCCGGGATCAAACCTGCAACCTTTCGATTGCTGGACAACCCGCTCAACCTGCTGAGCTACTGCCCCTAGCTAACCCTAACCCTCCCTACCAACAAACCTAGAAGCAAACACCATAACCAACAAGAGAAAATAAATATCCACCTTTACACTACAATGCCTCAGCGGCGCTAAAGGCAACGGATAGTATATACACACAACCACACAGCTGCCAATGTCCATTGGTGAGCTGGCTTCTTAAATAAGGCTGGATCCCTTCTAATTGGATGGGTCATTATCCCTCTGTCTAATGATGATTGGCTGGAGTGCTATTGTAGAGGAGCCCAAGAAATGGTGATTTCTTTGTAAATGTGTGTGTGTGTGTGTGTGTGTGTGTGTGTGTGTGTGTGTGTGTGTGTGTGTGTGTGTGTGTGTGTGTGTGTGCACGCACTCTGTCTTCTCCATCCCCAGTGAGTCGTGGAGGATGGCTGCTTATACTGAGCCAGGATTCTCTGGAGGTTTCTTCCTGTTAAAAGGGAGTTTTCCTCTCCACTGTCGCTGCATGCTTGCTTAGTATGAGGATTGCTGTAAAGACTATGACACTAGTCAGTGACTCGATGGGCTGCTGGGTTACTTCTCTAGGAAACTTACTGATTTGCTTAATGACTTGAACTGTATTGGAATGTTAATAGTGTGAAGTGGCTTGAGACGACTCTTGTCGGCAATTTGGCGCTTTATAAATAAACTTGAATTGAACTGAACACAGATGTTTCATGACTGTTATTTTCCTCTGAACCTTTCTCTCATCAGATGGTGAAAGGGGCCATTTCAGAAACCAGAATTGAAAAAAGAATAGTCATTTCTGGAGACTCAGAAGTTGACCATAACCAGGTAAGTTGTGACAGATGTAGTAATGATGAGTAGATCACACTTCCACCTTCCTACATTCCTATATTCATCAAGTACTCACATATTTTGCAACAGAACACCACTGGTGTGAGAGGTTCTCAGCTCAATAATAGGTGTGTTTCCCATGTTGGAACTTAAAGATAAATTTTGGGAGGGGGAAATTGAGCATGAGATTCAATGTACAAGTCCTCTCAGCTGTTTGTTTCCATTCAAATTCAGCCCTTTCAGAACTTTGTACAGATGTCAGCATATCATGACTGCTTTGGCAGTGGGTTATGCCACTGATCAGTGGTAAGAACCATCCAAAGACATTAATAGCATTAACAGTTTTATTCAGTTGAAATACAGCATGATTTAATTCTTCCAGAGCACAAGAGCAGTTGCATTGTGTAAAATATAGTGTTCAATTACTAAAAGAAGAAATTTTTCATGGTGCTCTGTGAAACAACAATTCCATGTGAATTATGTTGTTTTGGAGGAATTCCACCGTGTTTTTGTTGGGAGTTTAGGAACAGCAATTTTAAAGCAGGGCAATTTTTGCTTCACAAGCACTTCTTCTAATTCTACGATTCCTGGTTGTTTTGGATGGCATCTACTGATGTAGTTTCCCCCTGAATTTCCACAAATCAGTGTTAATTAACCAAAAGTTCCACTCAGCATTTCCACTGGCCTATTTTGTGTACCTACCCCTAGTTACGTACCCTGGAAGTACCTGTAAATGGCTCAGAAATAATATATTTTTGGTCAGCCCGATTAAGTGGAGACACATGCATGCCGGGAAGTTCCAGCAAAATTACTCTGAAGTTCTTGCTTTCATTCTTTTGGAATGTTAAATGGCAGCATAGAGTGTTCCATGACTGTGCTTATGTTTAAAAGATAGCTTGTTTTGTAAATTTGCTATTGCAGCTTTAACTGCTAAATTTTAAAACATCTTCCAAAGGTGGAATTAAAACACTTTGTCTATAATTGGCAATGACCACAAATCATTGTGGTCAAGATGAATGCCTTGTCTCCTCTTTTTTTGTTTATACCTCCCAGTATTTCTTTCTGCGTATGTGTGTACATTCTGTGTATTCATGTATATTGTTTATTTTCCAATAAACATATAAAAAATAATTAAAACAACTTTATGAATATCTATGCTCTTTGATTGATCGATTTTAATAAGCAATAAGATGAATTTGACTAAACCTTAAAACTGAAAATGTTAATGTTTTAGTCTTTTTGTTTTATTTTTTAACATATGATTTGCTTTTATTTTCAGGACTGATTGTTGAGGTTTCTGATGCATCATTGGAGATGCAGTCCAGATGGGAGCCAACAACAAATCCCTAATTCACAACTGGATTCTCCCAGACACGCACTCACACACACACACACACACACACACACACACACACACACACACACACACACACACACACACACACACACACACACACACACACACACACACACACACACACACACACACACACACACACACACACTGTAGTCCAGCATTCATTGTGAGCACCGTCATTAATTAACTTCCATTTATTTTAGTGACTGGATTGTGGCTAACCCTAACCCTAACCGCTCTACTCCTTACCCTAACCTTAACTAAAACTTGATTTACACCACACCTCTAAAAAACCAGTAGAGCTCTGTGACATTGTCCCAAAGTGAGGACAAGCAAAATGTCTTCACTTTGCTACCAATGTACTCAGTTTGCAGGTAAAAAACTTGTTTTGGTCCTCACTTTGATGTAGTAACTGGTACACTTGTACACACACACACACACGCAGAATCATGCATGTGTGCATGTGCGCGCACACTAGTGATGCGCGGGTTAGTTCTTTCAACCCGCGGGTACCGCAGATTTGATAACGTCTGACCCGCACCAAACTGCCCCGCATCACTAGGTCTATTTTTACAACCCACGCCGCCCCGACCTGCCTCATTAAAAACACTTTATTGATTGAATGTGCTTTTATTCAGACAAAGGTGCGTTAAACAGTCCCCCAAATTGGCACTGGAAAATGGTAGTAACATTTACATTTTTAAAGGCTAAAATAAAAAATTATAAAATAGGACTGATAAAGAAAGTTTAAAATTTTATTAAATAAGGGTTATTTTTGTTGGTTACCCTACTAATAGTGCAATAAACCAATACCCCTGCTTGGGCAAACAAAAAAGTAAAACATTTTACAACTTTTATCAAAAATTTTGAAAACCAACAAACACATTACTACCTGTTCAGAATCAGAAGTTTTTATTGCCATATGTGTGCCAAGTCACATTAGGAAATTGCTGCGGTATTACTACCTGTTATGTCCTTGTTTTTGCCCAGCAAATGCTGCTGTTGTTGTCTGCACTGATTACCTCGCTGAATCTTTCCCAAACACGCAGTTTAGCAGTTTGTCCCTCCTTTTAAGAATGTAAACTCCCAAATGAATTTTATCCAAAATATTGTCCTCCATCATTTTGTTGACGTGGCTGCCTGCCACCTGCTTGGAGCTTAGGCACACTTTACTGGCACTTTCTCTACGTGCCTACGTCATGGGGTCGAAGGTGATCTGCGCGGAGTTATGTTTTAAAATGTGTCCATGTTTAAATAAATGTCTTAAATATTGTGTTTTAAAAAATTCAGCATTGTCTTTATCCTCAGTGTGCATATATATATATATATATATATATATATATATATATATATATATATATATATATATATATATATATATATATATATATATATATATATATATATATATGTATATGTAATATTTATATTTCATGAACCCGCTACAAAACCGCACCGTACTGAAGTAAAAATGTATTGACCCGACCCAACCCGACCCGCAAGTAACCCGCGGATACCGCAGGTTAGAAGTCAATCCGCGCATCACTAGCGCACACACACAGTTGGACAGCATGGTTGCACAATAGGTGTAAACAGCTGTTTTCATAGAAGTAGATAGCCACTGAACTTTCTGAACTATTTAATTAGACAAGCCACACCTCCATACACTTTGGTACCTAACAGCCTTACCTGGTTGATGCACTCAGGTGTCCTCGTGATTGATTCTTCTTTCTCACCTGGTAATGACTGAATGTTTGCTTGAAACTGTGTCCAGCTCAGTATTTACCCAACATGCAACAGTAATCTATCATGGAAACCCTGATGAAACATTGCAATTTTCAGTTTGTCTTTCAATCAGAGGCATCCTGACCAGCAAGGTGGTGTTGGGGAGGTAAATTATCAGCAGGAGAAATACTTTATTTAATAAACTGACAGTTTAAGCATCGTTTTTTTTTTTGCTTTTATAAATTAGTGGCATGTGACCTAATTGGTTCGTAATCAGAATCTCATCTGCTATAATATGTTATGCATGACCCTCTTCACAAGATAAGCTCTTCCAGAACAGAATAGTTTCAACTCAGCATGAAAACCTCATTTCCACATCCTGCTGCCAAGTTAAACTTGTTGCTTCTTTCCTTATATGACCAAGCAGACAAAAATACAAAAAGGTCTAAGAAGTGATCCTTCCCAATTTAATATTAAAACATTAAATTAAAGAATCCAATGAAATCAAGGTCCTGAACTTCTAGAAGTTGAATGAGATAAAAGCACCATTTTATAAAGTATTGTCTATATATTTATCTGTTGTGTGTATTTTTTTTCTCTGACCATGTCCCCTGGTGTCAGTTTTTACTTTAGTTTTTACTCTGAATGTGTTTCTCGCTTATAAACTCCATTAAAGATTTTTCTTCTTCTGTGGTGCTGAGTGTGTTCATAAAATTTGATCATTTTTTTACACCATTTAAAAAACGTCTTGTTTTCAGAGAGATGTAATGCTCTAGGTAAATCTTAGAATCATTCTGTACTTGTTTACATCTGTCTCATAAAACTGCAGGACATGTCAAAGCTGGCTAAGGGTTGTGATTACTCTAACCTTGTTACCAAGCAAGTGTAACCATACCAGCCCTGGTACTGGTAGGTTCAGTTCTTTATTAACTCTGCGTTGTGTTGTACAAAGAGTCTTGAGACGAAGTTTTTGCTGACACCAGCATTTAATCTGTCAACACAGGAATGCTGGTCAGAAACCTAGCTTTTGGTAGGATCAAACAGCACACTCTCGATCAGCTCCGTCTTAAAACTGACTAACCGGCCGTTAAACACATAACTTTAACAATTACCTGTCAACACAGGAATGCTGGTCAGAAACCTAGCTTTTGGTAGGATTGGTAGGATCAAACAGCACACTCTGTTGGAATAAAAATACTGACATAAGTATTAAATAACTTTGAAAGTTTTCCTCACATACGTGCGCTGATAGAACCCGACCTACCTCGATCGGCTCCGTCTTAAAACTGACTAACCGCCGGCGCAGCTGGATACGTTAGTACGTAATACACGTAAACGGTTTCAACGTTGGACTTAATTAATTGGTCATTCAACGTGATTGACAAAATTTTCTCTACGATGAGAACGGAGAAGGGGGCTCCCACCTGTCCCGAGGGGACATTCGCATCGGGATATGCACTCGATTCTTGGGAGGTCTGGCGAATCGTGTGCCTCTCTCAGCTGTCCATCGAGGACGTGGAAGATTTGTGGATATTCGGCCTAATGATCACTGGATTTCTTCTGATTGGAGTGGGAGGATATCTGGTTTTCTGGAAATTTGGGAAGACGGGAGCGATTGGAGTGCGACCCGTACCCACGGAATGTGCCGCTCGTGCGGTGACCTCACAGACTGGGACGTTACTCGAGGTGAACCGTAAGCTGGACAATGTCCTTGCGGCGTTGCCTGTGTTAGTGCGCAAGATGGATTTGATCTCGGAGAGGGTCGCCGGACGATGCGGGGATGTGGAATGTAAAATTGGCTTCACTGGTGGACATGAATGACCACTTAGAGACTCCAAGGCGGAGAGGAAGATTATCTCTGCCTGCCCTAAACAAAGTCATGTTTATCCTTATCTGACGCCATAGCAGCCTCTCAAGGCTGCCTCAACACACCCCCACAAAAGGAGGAATGCCGACAGATGCTGTGTCCCGACCTTCACCCTCTTCCTTCAGGCTGACATGTCTGCAGGGACCTCAATGTGCTCTCTGTTCCTTATCTCTCCCTCCCACCTGTTGTTCTGCAGCTGGTCGATGCGCCGCAGTGGCAGCTCCCATTGGAGGCTTCAGGATCCCGCCCACCCCCACCTCCCCATTGGACTCT
>SSNQ01034306.1:382314-400716 GCA_006942095.1 Nothobranchius kuhntae | reverse complement strand
AAAAGAATAGACGGATCTCTTGTGATTTCTAGAAACTTGGAAAATAACCACAAATCTGTAAACTGCAAATTTAATTCACAATAAAACAAGGAAAAATATAGAATTTGTTCAAATGTTGCTGGAATCTGAATAATCGACCGCAAAATGAAACAATTTGAAAAGGATCAGTGGGCAAATCATAAATATGTAATTAAAGAGTAAAGCCTGTAATACTAATAAAATAATAAGTAGCTATTGAAAAAAATCAACACTGTATTATTTAATGTTAATATAACAGATACCATATCTCATTTTTTATTTTGTAATTCTATAAACACAAACAGTAATAAATAAATAAAATAGGCCCTTCCCATTGGTGGGCTGCACTCCAGTTATTACGATGATCAACACAAACGTTTCACTCCTTTTGGAGAAAACGAAATTTTAAAAGCAATTATCACCATTCTGAAACGTTCCCCTTCCTCAGACTCAGGATCAGATAAATGTTTGTGCCTTTGAAGACATTTTGCCGTAACACTGCAGTATTTGGACTTTTGTTCATGTAGGCAGCGGGAAACTTGTGTTGCTGTGAGCCTATCAGAGGAAAGACGTCTGCACATCGTGAACATTACCCCCCCCCGCCACACACACACAACCCTGAAGACAAACCTCTACCCCTGAAACAAGAGCGCCAGAGCTTTCTTCACACAGAAAACAACTCACCAAACATTCATTTATACCAGAGACCACAGCAGGTTGACTTAGAAAAAATGTGAGGGAGACCTTTAAATAGTTATTACGATAAGTTAAACTATCAAAAATAGGTAAAATCCAACAATTCAGCTACACAAACAAACCATCTCGTTAGAGTCCATCAATTATCACCAAGTTTCCCCGACTTGTTCTGGAAACGTCCTGAACTGAAACAACCCTGCCAGTCGGTAGTTTTGCTGTTCTTCACTGACTTTCATCATCACCCCCACCTTTCCTCATGTTTACATCAGTCTAAGACCTCATACTGATGTCGCTGCAGTTTATTTATCTGTCTCGTTTGGACCGGTCCGCCCAAATGTCAGTCCAATATGGGATCCACCTTTCGGTCTTTTCAAAACCATTCAGAATCATTTGGTAAATAATAGAAGTGTCACGCTCCAGGCAGTCTAGGGGCCTGGTGTCACAAGGAGGACACATGCTCTGGTGTTTAAAAGTTAACTTAAACTAATTTATTTACACCAAGGAAAATATCTGCAGCAACTAAAATGGTAAAACAAATAAACTCTACTTAGCCAATATAACTACGAATCAGGGAACCCCCTGCACATAAAAGACACAAAGAGGCTAAAAGAGATTAAAACAAAAGCACGCCGCGGAGCCAACAGGACAGAGACCACATGTCCAGCCTGTTGCTTCTTGTTGATGAAGACTGGGTGGCTTTTATGCAGCGAGTCCTCGTTCAGCTGCTGATTGTCATTGCCACCAGCTGGGACTTCAGTGTGGAGCCGGACAGGTGTGGGAGAAGCCAGGTGCTGCAAAACGGCTCCTCTCACACAAGAAGGGATAAAAACAGAGAAGTATAAAAACATAAAAGGCACCAGCCATAACAGGAAGTCAGACTTAGGTTTTGCATGCAGTTTTTGTTTTTACTACAATCTGAAAACATAAAGTACAACCCTGGTCCTTGTCGTTCCCTATACAGTAACTTTTGTAGGTTTCTCTGCTGCACCACACCTGGTTTTAATCAGTGGGTGATCAACAGGTTTCTGCAGAACTTACGACAGGCCCGGTAAGACAGCGGCCTGGCTTCGCTTCGGAGCGGAGCGGCCTCGATTGTTGTGGACAATGGGGAGGAAAGAGACGAGTAGGGCTGGAGCGCTGGTTCAGTCGGTGGGGGCGGCAAAGAGGGACCGTGGGGGTGGCAGCGACAAATCAGATTGTGACTGGGATGCGCAGCTAAAGCAACAGAGACTGGAGGAGGGTGGCTTAGTGATGCGAATCAGGGCGGTAGGAGATGAGCGTTTTGCTACCTCTAACCCATTGGCGGTGTCCAGGGAGCTGAGTACCATGGTAGGGGTGTGCTAGATGCTATCATGGTGTTCAGTGGGCTGTTGGTGTGCCGGAATAAGTCCCAGTGCCACAAAGCGCTGCGACTTACAAAAGTTTCTGGGGGTGGACGTGGTGGTTCCCGAGTCGATGTCTGGTTGTATGATTACGGGTGTGGTGTATGGCTTTCCTACGAGGTCTCTGAGTCGGAGGTGTTTGGTTCCCTGAGTGGGGCGGCGGTGGTGGCTGTTCGGCGTCTGGGGTTCAACACACGTGGATCCACTCCGCTGCTGATTACTTTCGACCCGGTGGAGCTCCCTGCTCGCGTACGAGGAACCTCCTCTGAGGTGCTTTAGGTGTCAGGAATATGGCCATATGGCCGGTGCGTGTATGGTGGGGGTGCGTTGTCGAAGGTGCGGGGGTGACCATGACGGCAAGAATTGTGATTTACCGCTCCGATGTTGTAATTGTGGTGGGAACCATCATGCGGCCTATAGGGGCTGTGTGGCGTATAGGGCGGCGGTGGAGGTGGGGAAAGTTCAGGCTCAGGTGTCGTATGCTGAGGCGGTGTGTCGTATGGGGGTGCAGAATAGTGGTGCAACCGGGCCTTGTAATGTGCCTTTGTCAACTGGTGGTGGGGATGAGGGGGCAGGTGTGGTGGTTGTGAGGGATAAAACGAGGTTTTTGGCATTTCTGGTTGAGTACCATGGTGGGGACGCCGCTGTTGTCTACACCGCCGCCATTGCGCCCTCAAAAACAAAAAGAGAGCCGAGGATAACTAGCGGCAGACACAGAGCAGCTTGAAGAATACCTCGCGAAAAAACTCTAAAATATGAACGTTTAATTCCCCCGTGACTGGAGGAGTGAAAAGATGCACAGCAAGCATTTTATTTGTGGACGGAAATGACAGGAAACGTGGGTTTAGAAGTGGCGAGCGCATGAAGAGGTGGAGGAGAATGAGAGACATATTTGACCGTGTTAAAAAGTCTCTTATATACAAAAAAACACAATATAAACACACGATCTTGGACCGATACATGACAGGATACCACAGAACAGCGCTACGCCCTCTGTTGTCCTGCCGGGGAATTGCTTTGCAACACTCTCCAGGAGACGGAGAAGTATGAGAGCAAAACACCCGTCAATCTGTGCGTGTCTGTCCCTTGCGGAGCTGACGGAGAAGCATGAATCAGGCTTCACCAGTAAACTACAGAATCCATTTCATGTTAGATCTCCTTCTGGTGTTTACGCCCAGCAAGGCTCTGAGATCCTTAGGAAACAGTCAGCTGTAGAACCGGGTCAGAACCAAACAGGGTGATGCTGCTTTTAGCTGCTACGCTGCACACAGACGGAATCAGCTTCCCGACCTCAAATGTGCCCCAACTCTAGAAACGTTTAACACCTTCCTGTTTTCATCAGCCTCTGAATGAACGTCTCTTGTGCTGCGCCTTCTGCACTGTAACTGCTCACCCTTTAACCTAGTCTTTATTGTGATTCCTAAATCTGAAGTTAATTTGAGTATTTAATTATGCTGTAACTTTATTTTATTTTATTCTAATGTAAGCACATTAAATTGCCTGTTTATGAAATGTGCTACACAAATAAAGCTGCCTTGCCTGGAGTGATTTTTATTAGTCATTTTTGGTAAAAAAAAAAAAAAATTAAGATTTATTTCACTTAAATTTAATTGTATTGTTCCTTTTTGAGTGTTTCTTTGGTTCTAGTGTTTTACTGTGTTGTATTTCCTGAAGTCTGCTCACTCGCACTCATCAACTTAAACTGCCTTCTCCTCACTGGGGTCACATGGAGCAGGTGTTGATCTCCAGCAGTCATCAGGTGAGAGCCCCCCCACACACACACACACCTGCATGCCCAGTAAAAACCCACACATGCATGGGAAGCATATGTCAACTTCACGCTGCAAGGCTGCAGCCGGGATTCAAACCAGCAACCTTCTCACTGTGAAGCACCACTGCTGCCCTATGCACCACCATGCAGCTCTCCCCGAGTCTGCAATTTAATCTTTTCTCAAGCATCTTGATTCTAACTCCTCTCACCTGGAGGTTTGCCATAAGGATGACACCTTGTTGAGTGAGAAGTGTTTTTAAATAAAGGTTTTGTTTTTGCAACATTCCATTGTATTTATATGGCTCTGAGGGGCCAATATGTGCCAGTTTAATGCAAATATAACATTTTTTCACACTTACATGATGCATCTAAATGCAGAATTTCCAGAAATGTTAAAAACGTTGCAGGAATAAAACAGGAACGTGATCTCTTGTGTGCTTGTCTGTCTTAAGTCTTTGTAAAACATCTAAATATGATGTAATTTTAACAACAACAACGTGTGACTAAATAAGGAAGCAGCTATTCAGAATCATTTATAGACATGCTACAAGTTCATCATCTGTTTGTATAAATAAAAAAGGCGCATCTAACAGAAGCTGTTGCGTTCTCCTTTGACCTGGAGCCGCGTTGCTTCAGGTGACACATGAATAAATAAGCGTGCATCATGCCCAGCAGCACCTGGAGTCAGCAGGCTACCTGAGATAACCGCGAACATCTGACACCTCTGCGTAAGAACGCACTCCACCTCATGTTTCTGACTTATTTTTGTTATTTTTTTAACCCTTTTTCGTGCATCTGGTTAAATTAACATCAGCAACAATTACATACATTAACATGGGGAGGCTGTGCTGTTCCAGTTAGAACAAGATTAACTTAAAGCACATAAAACATGATTTATATCACTAATCAACTATAAAGTATTTTAAATACCTCAGGAGGAAGAACTACGGAGTGGGAAGTCATGCGCAAAGCTCGCCAAATGTTCTCCAAGCTCTTAAAATACTTTATTAATTAGGAAAAATGCAATTTGCAGAACCTAATCAGAAGAAACTCATAATTATTTACATATTACCACCACATCATCCCCATTTTCTCCTACCTTCATCGTCCGTGTCCGTCGCAGGCTGAGAGCCTTGAGTTTCGGCTGCCCGTCCTGGTGTGATGCGTTACCAAGTATCTGCTCCCCCCCCCTCCCTCTCTCTCCGCCGGTAGCTTTACTCTGTCACCACCACCGACGCCCTGGTGACTGCAAATGTCACTTCCCAGCGTTCAGAGTTCCTCTGCAAAGCCGCCGAGCGCGCAAAGCTCAACTCCTCCACAGCTCCAACGTGCCTCCGCCGGAGATAAAGTTGCTTTACGCAGCGCTGCAGGCATGGCTGCACTCAAGCACGTTAGCTCACGTGCAACTACGGTCTGCACCATCACATAGTAGGATTTTCATTCAGCTTCCTAACGTAAATAATAACAATAATAATAATTATAATAATAATAATAACAATAATAATAATAATAATAATAATAATAATAATTATAATAGAATAAAACAAAGCTAGTGTTCATGGTGAGTTTTGCTTATGATGAAACAACAAAATCAACAAATTTTATGTCTACTTTGAGTCAGAATAAAGAGATTTATGAAGACGCAACTTAAATAAAACCACGGGCTTCATAATTATCCAGGTTTAATTTAAAATTCATTATTCAACCAAAGAGGCTGTGACAAAGGAGCCTGTTTAGTAGCGCCACCTAGTGTACAGAATCTAAACTACTGCTCAAAGAAGTCATTCAATTATGATGAAAAGCTACTTTAGACTTTTAAAATGTTTAACCCTTTGATGCATAATGGTCACTACAGTGGACAGGTCCTTAAAATTGTTATTTATTTATTTTTGCTATTAAGCACAGCTGTTGAAGACTTTATTGCATTTGAACCCCTCCATTTGTACTTCGGTAAGTCAAGCCAACATATTTCATGTTCAGATTGCATGCTGTCCACTGAGGTGGACATGTAATACATTATTTGTAAATTAAGTTTTACAAAAAATATGTAAATACGAAATTTGTTTCATTCACACCTAAAGATGAATGAAAAAAATTGTTAAAAAAATCATGGTATTTCATGCATCAAAGGGTTAAATTAGTAAAAATCAGAGAACAAAATGAGCAACATCATCATTTCAGCCATTCTCCCGGTGGTTTCAAGAGCTGATTGTAGGAAAAACTGCCTTAATTGCCACTGGGATACCTACATTTACGTAATCTATCACAGCAGTGTGAAATAGACAGGAATAGATTGAGTCAAATACGGAATGATGAAATTTAAACACCACATGCAACCTGTTAATCAAATCTAATTATTCATAATTGCAAGCATTTCATGACCCTCAGAGTCATCATGTAAAGTAGATCTGTTAAATCTGAAATGGTTTTTGAACCCGGCTGTAAACATGTTTATATGACATTTTTAACATGAGAGTCAATGGTAACGTCCTCCTTTCTGGTGCCAGCCCCTAGCGGATGAGAGGGGAACTGCAACGGCAGTCTCTTCCTGGTTGGCCTCATGTTTGGCAGGCCAGGTTTGCTGCTTCACTGTAGGAGACCACATTCACATTCTGCCCACATGAAAAACTCAGAGCGATCGATTTTCATCAGGAATAATGATTTAAGAAGTTTTTGTTCAGTGAAGTTGACCTTCAAATCTTTTGTCGCCACAAAAAATAAACCAATGAGGGTGACTGATGGATTTAGGATTAACCTAACCTAACTCTGTCACAAAAAACATCAGAATTTACATAAAAAAAACATTTTCATGTAGTTTAATCTAAGGGGGGGTGTGTCCAAAGTGCAGCCTATCTGCGCCAATGGAGTGATTTTGTCGAGCTCCCTTTGCATCTCTAATGAAAACTGCCTGCAGCAGGAGGCTGATGCTTTTAAACATTTTGTAAGTGGCAAAAATAAATAAAAAAAAACATTCATCCAGAATTGTTTTTAAAAATGGGAAACATTTGTTGGTTCACTGAAGACTTTTAGCACGGCAATGTTGCCCACCTCTTGAAGTTTGGTCACCCCTAACCATTATTATTATTATTATTATTATTATTATTATTATTATTATTATTATTATTATTATTATTATTATTATTATTATTATTATTATTATTATTATTATTACGGTTAGTATTACGGTTATTATTATTATTATTACGGTTATTATTATTATTATTATTATTATTAAGCTCAAGAGAAAGTGGACACACCCAGAACAGCCACAGTAACAGTAGCAAGGGAACAATTATTAGGTTTGCTCAAAGGCACCTCAGCTGTGAAAGTGACGGGTTGAAACAACTTGATCACTAAATGCCAGACAGTGTTATATTGGCCATGTGGGAGAGGATTTAAATACACACGTGTACGCCATGAGGATTACTTCTTACTGGTCATAGTTTTGTGGCTACTGACAGTCATCACTTTTTCAGAAGCTGAAGGAGAACCAAAGATATGTTCTGCTGCCCTCTAGTGGTAAATATTTTGTTACCCTTCTAGGCAACCTGAAGGCAGCTCTTATTAAAAAAAACTCAGCCAACGTCTGATTATAATGTTATTAGTAAATAAACTTTCATTAATAAAGATAATGTTTTACAAATATGATAATTATGGGATGGGTTTGTGCTTCATGAGCATAAATGTTGGTCAAAGAAACAATAAAATCTACCTGAAAACGTTCAATTCAATTCAAGTTTATTTATGGGTTAGGGTTAGGATTAGTTCGTTCAGTTCATTAAACCAATCAGAAAAAAGTTTCCTATACAAGGAACCCAGCAAATTGCATCGAGTCACTGACTAGTGTCAGAGCCTTTACAGCAATCCTCATACTAAGCAAGCATAAAGCGACAGTGGAGAGGAAAACTCCCCTTTAACAGGAAGAAACCTCCAGAGAATCCTGGCTCAGTATAAGCAGCCATCCTCCACGATTTACTGGGGATGGAGAAGACAGAGCACACACACACACACACACACACACACACACACACACACACACACACACACACACACACACACACACACACACACACACACACAAATTAATGTTTCTATGGTTACATTGTGACTTCTTAGTAAATATTCTATTTGGGTTGAGATAAACTTTATTGTATTTATCCTAGTGAATCTATAATTAAATGGGTAAAGTAGTAGCACATCCAATGTCGGAGAAAGTAAAATGTTATTATCATCATAATCAATGTTATTATTGATGGCCCCCTCCATGAGGCCACCACAGTTCAGCAGAACATCATTGTCGCTTCTTCTGGGGAGAAAAACACTTACAGAGAAAATAAAGTTAACAGCTGAAATAGCAGGAAATAATACACTTAAAGAGCAGATTGTAGAAGAAAGTAGCAGAGTGTGGAAAGTGGTCAGTATATCCTCCAGCAGTCTAAGCCTATAGCAGCATAACTACAGAGATAACTCTGGATAACCTAGCCTTTTAGATTGAGGCATGTTGGAGGCAGGGCAAGGGAGAGCCGTCTTTACCGACTGTACACTCCACCTCCCTGTACTCCCCCACTTGTCCTGATCTAGGCTAACATCAGTTTCTAACCATAGGCCCTATCAAATAAAAATGTTTTAAGCCTTGTCTTAAAAGTAGACAAGGTGTCTGCCTCATGGACTAAAGCTGGGAGCTGGTTCCACAAGAGAGAAGCCTGATAACTAAAAGATCTGCCTCCCATCCTAATTTTAGATATTCTGGGAACGCAACATTTACAGTTTAATTAAAAAAGAAAAAAGGAACGCACCTATTCAGAGTATTTAAGACAAAAATCTGGGATTGTTGGATCGTTATTATAACAAAATACAATCATTTAAAAATAAAAATAGATAGGGTTAACACTTAAACTGCTGTAGAGCTCAAATTCATCATTGTAATTAAGTTAAAGAAATTCAAAAGATGCAATGATTTTTAAAAAGATAAGTGGATTTAAAAAGGAAAGGTATTAGCATATACCAATATTGCATTCATATTGCCATTTGTGACTGTCATTGCTCTGAATAAACAAACAAAAAAGGGAAAAAAGAGATATTTTTATGTTTTTTTCTCGGTGCAGAAATGAAAGTGTTAGAGGATTGTTTTATGTTCTTTTATTTGGGACATTATTTAAAATAAACATTACAGGTTATTCGCCATCGTTCACACCTCTAACTCCTCTAAAATGAAATCATAAAACAGAGGATCTCACTGGAACCTCCAACTGGTTCATTCATAATGTTAGTTTGCTTTAATGTTAAATCAATTAAATCCTTTAAATTGAGATTTAATTTACTCTCCTTTTCTGTTTTTTTTACAGTTGAGTCACTGTTTATGTTCCACTGTGACTTTCTCCATTTTAATTTATAAATTTTAGAACAAAATAACCCATGAACTTTAAAAAATAACGAAACTTACATTAAAAAAACAAAAAGCTTTGCAGTAAGTCAGATTTGTTGTCCATTCATAGACGAGTAAAGAATGACGCAGCTTCTATCCCACAAATGTGTGAAAAAAAGTACATTTTTCCAATAATGATTCGTTTCGTTAGTGACAGAACTAAACTTTTTAGGGTACCACCACAGTGGTGAGTATCGGTGGCCTAAAGGTACGACTGCATCCGTTTTTCTAAGCGTGTAAACGTTGGGCATGTAAAGCATGAGAATAATCTGTCTGTGTAAATCAAGCTGAAATAATTAGCCATCTGCTAACTTTAAGTGAGGGTTTGAGTTTCTTAAAGGCGTTGAATGTTTCATCCTGTGACGCGTCATCTGGAAAAGGTCCTTTACAGTTTGAGGAATGTGGTATTTAGCTAATGACTTTCCTGCTGCCGTCTGGAACAAGCTGGAGCCAAAAGGAGGCAGAGGGGTGAAGGAGGCTCGGCTGATCACACTGGCACCTCCATGGAAGAATCCCCTGGTAGTTACGGATTCAGTGGTGACCACTAGCAAAGATGACCGGGCCCTTGTAAGCATCCTAACATCCTCAGATGCTGCAGCTAGAGCCAAACAACATCCCGTTTCTTCTCTTCAATTGAGCACGTTTAGTAAACGTAGAAACGTGTTTATAGGAAGAGAACAACAAAGACGCTCAGTTTACAGTTTTTTTCAATTGCTAAAACACGTTTTTCAGAACTGTACGTTTCTTTCAAAACTGCACACACAAAACCCCAAACATAACACACAAATTGCTAAACCGTGGCTTCCCTTTGCAACAAACCCCTGCCATCACATATCGTAACATGTTCCCAAAATGGAACACGTGTTTTCATTTGATAAACACAGCCACATTTTCACATGACACACACATACCATTCATTGCTTAAACACAAGTAGCCTTCGGGTGAACACTACCAAGCATGGAAAGAACACTGAAGAGCAAAACTGAAAACACAATTGTCTATATGGAACACAATGAATTACACACTGAATGTATGACAGTGCCCACTTTTCTCTGAGACAAACATTGGACATCACACAAATTTTGAGACAAAACATTTTATTTTTACAGCCCCCCCTCCCCCGGCCACCCCACCCCACAAATTTTGAGACAAAACATTTTATTTTTACAGTTACGGTGACCACCCCCACCCCCTCTCCCATTCAAGCATAATCATGGGGCATCATGCCTCTGGTCTCTGTCTGGCCAGAGGGCCTCATCAACATCACAGGTGATGTCCTCCTGGTCCAAACAGCGCTGGAAGTACCACCTTGAATGCCTCATGAAGCCCTGACAGGCCTCAAAGGCCACATCGCTACAAGCCTCCTCCATGGGTTGAAGCAGTGGGACCTGGCTCTGTGGATTCCTTTCGTACACCTTCCACCTCCAGGCTGAGAAAAACTCCTCAGTGGGATTGAGGAAGGGGGAATAAGGTGGAAGGTATAAAATGGAAAACCGTGGGTGGTCCTGAAACCACTCATACACCTGGGTATGTGGGAACTTACTTTTATGCTGCAGTCCCTGATTGCAAATTGCTCGCCAGACAGGAAAGTTTAGAGATTTGAATATTTGTGTGTTGTTGATTGAAGCTTTGAGAGTTTGTTTGACAAGTGTGTGTAAACGTGAAAATTGTGTGTTGTGTTTTGGCAGCATGGTGATGTGAAATTGACATCAGAGTGTAAAGGAGGACAATCAGAGAGCTAATATGATAAGGCAATCTTAAGTAGTGATAAATGGAGTCAGGCGATTGGGAATTGAAGTAGAGGTTGTGAAATTCGTGCCTCATTTTTGATTCTTGAGTTTTAGCAATAGAAAAAAACTGTAATGAAGCAGAAAAAGGATCCTCGCAAACGACAGTGAGCACGACGTGCAGCGCAGAAACAGAGTAGAGAAGAAGAAAAAACGAACGATGACTTTTGACAGCATGTTTACAGGATAAAGAGATGTCTCTTCAGCAGTGATGTGCCCTCTGCATACAGAGAACATTTTTATATTAAAGAAGCCACGGCGTCCTTGTCTGGTCCGCCTTGCTTCTGTACAGAAACTAATGAGTCAGTCACAGTTCCACCACAGACATAAACTGTAGTTTGGGACTCGGTATTGCAACAACAAAAACTTTGACAATCTGGTAAAGTTTTGATCCATAAACGATGAGAGGTGTAGCAAGAACTAAGCTTACAACAGTCACCATGGTAACCACACCATCTAATGGGGCTTTTCAAGCCTCAAACAGCCGCAGCACAAAAAACAAGTTTATTAAAAACAAAAACCTGAACCTCCAACTTTTTTCTGACCTTATAAAACTTCAAATGATGTTTCTGCTGTGAGTGTGGTCTGAGCTACGAAGCTCCAAAGGGTTTCCCACAAAATTCCACTCAGAAAATGAGCTGGGGTCCGTAGTGAGATGTCATCAATGAGAGGAGGAGGCTATCCACCTTATTCCTAGCCCCCAAGACCCTTTGTGTGAAAAATGCAACCTACTTCCGGTGTAGCGTTTATTTACATGGCGACCTTGGATGGATGATGTGATCCGTTCATGCTAATCCACTTTTTTAGGGGCTTTTTAGAGACGCAATGTGTGAACAAGCTATCACAGCTCAAACGGGACATTAAACATTCCCTCTGCCAACTGCAAGCAGCAGGACTCCGGCACTTGTGATTAGGGATGGGTACCTTTGACATTTGAATCGATTCGGTACTAATTCCCGGTACCTAGGAATCAATACCGATACTTAACAGTACCAATTTTCGATGCTTTTGAGTGTTTATTATTTTAATTCTTTTTTATAATTAAATATACATTTTTCTCAATATATAACCATATTTCATGAATATCACAATAAATAACATACAACAGTTTGTATTTTAACATCGTCCTTGTAGTTTTATAAGCTGATAATTAAACTGAAGCAAACATCTTTACTGTGAACTAAATTTAGTGTGTATCTTCATTCCTTTTGCCGTCCTTTTTCATTTGATTTTTCCTACTGGGAAGTTAGGATTTCCGAGGAGAAAGCGAACGCACCATTAGCTGATGACAATGGTTGCAATGGAAGCTAACATATCAAGCTAACGTTATCTTAAACATTTTATTTACCTACCGGAGCAGATTAAGATGAGGATGTCTCACTTAGATCGTTGTCGCTGGTTTCATCATCACCCAGTTACCCATCACATTTAGTGAAGTGGACCCAAGCGTTAGCGTGCGTTCTTTCTACCATGCTGCTCTGTTTACAACTGGCTCGCAGCGACCGACGACATAACGCTCTTGTGCATGCGCAGCTGTCTAGGCAAGTTCTCGTTATGAAGGACGGGTACCGAAACGAGGCACCGTTTCAAAAGACGTGAATCGATGCTCAGTCGGTACTACTGAATTCGGTCGGTCCCTTAAAAAGTACCGAATTCAGTACCCATCGCTACTTGTGATACTCATGGGGCGACGGTGGCACAGGAGTTAACCCCCAAATTCCACTACCTCCGCTCCGGTCCGCCCCCGCCTTCCGCAGCCGCTCGCTTCCGAACTCAATTTTTACTGGTACCCGCTCTACAACGGCTCCGCTCCGGTGCGGAGATCTGAGGTGGGTAAACAGGCATGCGCGGGATTTTCGAGATCTTGCGATACAGTCCGAGCAATAAACGCGGAAGTTAGATCCAAATACCCGTTGTGTGGGAGAAGCATCGAAATGAACAGTTTAATCTGCCCAACATTTGTGTTGAGAGATCAGCAGTGTTTGGATCAACAAAGTGTGACTACTTTGATAGTGGAAACTGTATTTATGGCTTAATTTTGTGCATTTAAACTTCAGCCGCCATTGATAGTTGTAGAAAGTTGTTAAACCTGTGCATATGAAACAAAAAACGCCTTTTGTTTATCGATTTATTGTGAAATACGGAAATTGTGCTTGCTCCTTTTCCTGTTGGGCCGTTGTGATTTCTGTCCATTTACTGCGGAGGTGCTCCGGCGTCCGGCAAAAATAGGATCGATTCTATTTTTGCCGGACACCGGAACAGAGGGCGGCGCACTGCCGGAGCACGGCCGCAGTAGTGGAATTGCTCTGATTGACTAGAACGGGACCGATTTTGCTGCGGCGTTCGTGTCGGAGCGGAGCGCAGCGGAGCGGAGGTAGTGGAATTTGGGGGTAAGTGCTCGCCCCGTAATCGGAAGGTTGCAGGTTCGAGCCCCGCTCAGACTGTCGCTGTCGTTGTGTCCTTGGGTGACACATAACTCACGTTGTCTGCTGGTGGTGGTCGGAGGGACCGGTGGCGCCAGCGCTCGGCAGCCTCGCCTCTGTCAGTGCGCCCCAGAGCAGTTGTGGCTACATTGTAGCTCATCCCCACCAGTGTGTGAATGGGTGAATGACTGATTGTGTTGTAAAGCGCCTTGGAGGGTTCCAGGACTCTAGAAGGCGCTATATCAAAATACAGGCCATTTACCATTTACTAGCACAGCCTTGCTTACGCTACAACAGGCTAGCACAAAAATCTGACGTAACATAAAGTCGAACGCTACACTAATCACTTCCAATACACTAAAGATGAATCCCTTTTCATTCCTCTAACTCTTCCACTATTGCTTCCTAGCTGACAGACTGATATTAATGGCCAAGTTCTCTAAGAAACCATTATTTGTATTATTATTTCTGATTATATTCGGTCACCGGGCTTTTCATGCAGGCTGAACATGAAAATAGTCTCCTACACCTATCTCCTGCAATAGCTTCTGATAGAAAACAGACGTGAAACTAGGATTAGAAAATCCTGACAGATCCACGTCACACTCATGGAGTCGCCCATCTTCACTCACGACGGGAAAGGCTGTTGTTGGTTTAGCATCCTGGAGCGAGCAGAGCGCATCTCAGCTAGAAGAAGCTAACTGTTAGCATTAGCAACTCCACCACACAGCAGAACTCCTCCAGGCTTGTGCTATTTGTGGAGATAAAACATCAACATTGCAGCGCAAAAAGAGTCAGTGGTAGAGTGGTGTTGCTGGTAGCCAATCAGAGGAGAGATGTCCAAATATCAGGAAATAAGACTCGTGTTCAACTCAACTCAGGTCTGGCTCACTTCTAGTTCCTGAAACAGATGCACTGGAGCTTTTTTTCCCCTCTGAGTACAACTTCCAAGCCATCCCCTCCTTGAGACCACAGCAAATGTATAAAAACAAGAGTAAAGTTGATCTTTAAACTACCTACCCCAGCTTTAATGGTGCTCACGCGTTAGAATCCTTTATTAAAAACATAAAGAGTCAACAGAGCATTTATGAAACCACCACACCCAGACTGTCTTTCCGTGGGACTAGCGTTGCACTTACTCGTCCAACTGATTGAGCTCATTTTCCACCACAAACACATCTCTCAGTCCCAAAATGCTCGGTTGGAATCGGGTCACCATGTGTGCCACACAGCAGAGAGAAATCAGCCTCTTAGCAGCAACAGATTAGATGGATAACAAAGACCTGGGCTTGTTTCTTGGAATCACATTAAAATGAAATCACAGAGAGAAGTATGGCACGAATGCAGAGACTATAATTTTCTCGGAGGAGAAAAGACACTCGTTCTTCCTCTACTACTTAATTACACAAGTTCAGGCATCCTGTTTTTAATGGAGCTTCACTGTCGCCAGGGAGTTTAGACTCGAAACACTCCTGGGTAATAACTTCAATTGGGCTTTTCTGTCATTAAGGTGGTGTTTTTATTTGCCTTTCGTGTTTTGCTGTTTGTTTCCATTTTCATTTATTTGTTTATCATCTAAATGAGGGTTTATTGGACCGTTTATTTATTTTATTTTTTGCATTGCACAATAAAATCAGCATGCACAAAAGGAAATGGTGGCAGGAAAGCTCAAGGATGGGGAGGAGAAACCAAGCAAAGGTTGTTTGCATGTGCAGATTTAGGGGAAATCAGTGAATGAATCAGAATAGCCTTGCAGGTGTGACGTAGCCGTCGCGGTGCAAAACATCCGAGGAGGATGAAAGGAGCAGAGTCACACCTGACCTTCAGGAACGAACTGTATAGATGCACCTGAGCTGAGGTTTCAGCCACAGTTCCGTTAATCAGAAGAGCGCATTATAAAACCTCACAGCTGTCCACCTGCATCAGGCCTTCAGTTCAAAACCCAGAAAACACGTTTATTTTTTTCTATATTTTCTCATGAACCTAATTTATTTAGTTAATGAAATTTGTATTTTAATCCTTAAAGTTTAGTTTTTTAGACTCTTCCTTAACATATCAGGCTTTATTTACTATTATCGTTATTTATTATGGAGGTGCATGTTCTCTGTGGGATCACTGAGTAAGTCTGTGTATAACATGAATAAATAAAATGACGTCTTTTGTATGCAGAGACTTTGCATTAGTCCCCTTACATGCGAGATCATGTTTTAATCCTCTTAGCTTTTACAATCAAGTCTTAATCTGTTTAAACTTGACAGACAAAAATGCTAAATATGTCTCTATGTTGTAAATACGTAAGGCAAATACGGTATCTATGCAACAGCCTCTGAGTGTAACTGCATGAAACACTTAGCTTGTGCTAACAACAGTTTGAAGTGGGTTTAGGAACAAGACTGCTGGATTTATGTGGCTCTGAAGATGTTCTGCTCCTCACCTGAGCAGGTTTCTCGCTGAAAAGGCATCAAGGTTTTAAAAAATCTTTTCTGACTCCATCTTCTAAAGATTTTTCTTGTCCTGGTCCCAAACGATAATGTTCTGGTTTTCAGATTCAAGGCTGCAATACCGATTTGGAGAGTTGAAACTTCAGGTTTGATTTTTTTGAAAAATATTTATCATCTGACAAAGATATTGATTTGACTCTTTCTTAAACTACGGATGATCTCTGTCCAAACTGAGAACATTTTGTCCTCAAATAAGTGTCATTTCTACACCCACTTCCTGGATGACTGAAAACCTCCACCAGCACCATTTTGTTTCTCATCAAACCATGATGCTCATCATCCAGATGTAGCATCAGGATTAGTACCTTCATCCCAAACCTGCCATGTCCAGCCCTAAACACGTCTGCTGCCCTCTGGTGGAGGATTAACAGCAGATTTCTCCATTACTGTTACATTTTAAATTCATTACCCAGTGAAAGAAAACACGTGATTATATAGTTGTTTTATTCTGGGACAAATCGAAGTTCAGTTCTAAAACAACATTCATTATTTGTCAAGCTCCACACTAGTTTCACTCTAAAGGGACACTTAGGGACAACTCCTTCACATTCCAACAATTTTTATTATGTCAGTTCAGTGAACATTAGGTTGATAACCTTCAGAGAACAGAGATAAGTGTTAGATGTCACATAATTTATATAAAATACAATAAACAAAGAACTTCTAAACTAAATCTTCCCACACTAACAGTGTAAACGATTAAATTAAAAGCATGACTTTAGAGGTCACCCAAAACAACTTCATATCATAAACAAACAATAGTTACCAACCATTGGCGTCTTTAGAGTCAACTCATTGTTAGAGCTTGCTGTGCGGTTCCTGTTTGACTGAGGACTGAGAGCCACCACCCTGCATAGGTGTTTTTATTACCAATCAGTCGCCATTTTGTTGGTGCATTCTGGGAGATGTAGTTCTCAGTGGTGGTGGACCAGTTAGACCTCCATTTTCTCAAATGTAACCCAACATTATTATTATAATCATTATTATATATTGTTATGCACCTGAGGAGTTTTTGACATTAATGTCCTTTATTATTATTCTTCATACGCAGACGTTAATGCAGCTCGAACGGCAGTGTGCACCCCCCACAAACTAAACAACAAAACGACCGGCTCGATCGTGGGAAGAATGGTATGTCATGATTTTGAGGTGATCACGCCAAAGTAACCCAAATATCGTTCTTTGACCTGTGAAGCACATGGTCAAAGAACGATATTTGGGTGATTTTGGCGTGATCACCCCATGACATACCGTTCTTCCCACGGCCGAGCCGGTCATTTTGCCTCAGGAGGTAGAGCAGGCTGTCCGGTAATCAGAAAGCTGTAGGTTCAATCCCGGCTCCCGGCAGAGAACTCTGCTGTAGTGTCCTTGGGCAAGACATCCAACCCTCCCCGCCTGCTGATGGCGGTCGGAGGGACCGGCAGCACCTTTGCTCAGCAGCCCCACCTCCGCCAGTGTGCATCAGGGCAGCATCAGCACAAGTGTGTGAATGTGTGTGTGAATGGATGAGTGCTACACTGCAGTGTAAAGCACCCTGGAGTCCTCTGACTCTACAAGTGTGGGTCATTTTCCATCCGTCCATTTTCTGAACCCGCTTGTCCACGTAGCGTCGCGAGGGGGGGCTGGTGCCTATCCCCAGCGGTCAATGGCCAATCAGGCCTGGTACACCCTGGACAGAGAGCCAGTCCATCGCAGGGCAACACAGAGACACACAGGACAAACACACACACACACACCTAAGGACAATTTGGACAGACCAATCAGCCTAACAGTCATGTTTTTGAACGGTGGGAGGAAGCCGGAGTACCCGGAGAGAACCCACGCATGCACAGGGAGAACATGCAAACTCCATGCATAAAGATCCCAGGCCGGGAATCGAACCCAGGACCTTCTTGCTGCAAGGCAACAGCTCTAACCACTGCGCAGCTGGGTCATTTACCATTTATCATAAACTAGTGGAATAAGAGGGTCAAGTATAGCATGCACTAGATTTGTGAATAATTCTCACTTGATAGAAATAACACAGTTAATGTAGGATGATTAATGAGTCTTTATTCCTAATAATAATAATAAGAAGAAGAAAATATAATTTCTATAGCGCCTCTCAAAATAAAAATCACGAGGGGCTTCATAAAAACAAAAAAATGTAAAAATCTAAAAAAGAATTTAGAAAATAATGAAAAATATATTTAAAATGAGCAAAACATAAACAATTGTGAATAAAAATGTTAAGAAGGAGAGAGAGTGAACAGGAAAGAGGGAAATCAGTGGATCCTGAGGAAGGTGGAATAGGTGGGGAGAGCAGAATTAGGAGAGGGTGATGAAGGACATACCAAAGCCTGAACAGGTGAGTTTTTGGCTGCTTCTTAAAGGAGACCACTGAGTCCACTGATCTCAG
>SSNQ01034306.1:351383-382025 GCA_006942095.1 Nothobranchius kuhntae | reverse complement strand
CTTTAGCCTGGTGCTGCACAACCAGTAGGCTTTGATCACTGGACCTCAGGGACCTGCTGGGGGTGTAGGGACTAAGAAGATCACCAATGTAAGATGGTGCTTGTCCATGTAAGACCCTATAGACCAGAACCAGGATCTTGAAATGAACCCTGAAGTTGACTGGCAGCCAGTGAAGCTGGAGGAGAAGCGGGGTGATGTGGGTGTGTTTGGAGGACTTGGTCAGAAGCCGAGCACAGGCATTCTGAACCACCTGTAGACGGTTCAGGGAGGTTCTGCTCAGACACGTGAAAAGAGAGTTACAGTAGTCTAGTAGTAGTGACACTTCTGACCCAATTAAACATAAACAGCTTTAACCCAAATGCCCTCATGCTCGGTCATAATAAACTCATAAAAGATAATTACTGCTGTGCTGTTTCTGGTCTTGTATTTGCATGATTTCCTGTTTGCGGTTGTGAAATGACCCAAAGAAACTAAAGTGGACAGAAAGGATCTTGGAAAAGTTATGAAGGCTCTCGCCAACAGGAGGCCGTGAACTCAAATCAATAAATGCTCTCCGCTCAACAAGATGGAGGATCTCAGGGGTAAATCAATACGTTTTATCTTTGCCTTGTTTAAGAAAACAAATTGAGGAGCTGCTCCAAAATCCCGATGATGTTTGTTTTCTTTTTCTTTTTTCGCTCCAAGAGTTTAAGATCAGGTACTGGATTCTTATTCCAAACTTGGCTTGGAAATTTCTGTCATTTTTTTAGTGCCTGGGGAACAGCATGGTTTGTGTGTGTGTGTGTGTGTGTGTGTGTGTGTGTGTGTGTGTGTGGTACCACTGAATCGTTTAAACCTTTTAGTGTTTGGCCTTTTCAGGTGACAGTAGTTTAGGTATGCATCATATCTGATTCTTCAATTCAATTCAAGTTTATTTACATAGCGCCAAATCACGACAAGAGTCGTCTCAAGGCACTTCACATGATAAACATTCCAATTCAGGTCAGTTCATTAAGCCAATCAGAAATAATGTTTCCTATATAAGGAACCAAGCAAATTGCATCAAGTCACTGACTAGTGTCAGTGACTATACAACAATCCTCATACTAAGCAAGCATGCAGCGACAGTGGAGAGGAAAACTCCCTTTTAACAGGAAGAAACCTCCAGAGAATCCTGGCTCAGTATAAGCAGCCATCCTCCACGACTCACTGGGGATCTAGAAGACAGAGCAGACACACGCACACACACACACACACACACACACACACACACACACACACACACACACACACACACACACACACACACACACACACACACACACACACACACACACACACACACACACACAAAGACAAGTAATGTGTCTATAGTTATTTTGTGATGTCTTTCTAAAAGCTCTACCTCACTAACATGATTAGTACGTAACTTAAAATAATCCTAAACATGTCTTCTGCAGACCTGCCTGCCTTCTCTCCAGTGGTCCAAAAGCATCCCGTCTGCCTCTGTGTTGTCTTGCGATGGACCTGCTACCTGTCCAGAGTGCACCTCGCCTGGTGTCTGGGAGGTGTTTGTAGTAGAGCCGCTGCTCCTCCAGCAGCAGCTCTTTTTGCATTAGAGAAGTGGTTTTATTCAAATGTCCCTGTTTGTGACATCACAAATTGGGACTTTTTGAAACAGCTTGTTTTACACACACAGTTCCTAAAATCAAACCCTGACAGGAAATGGCTGGACGGATTTTTTCATGTTTGGAGTGTTTATAGAGGCAGTAGAGACCAACATGCCAGCACAAACAGATGCAAAATGGAAATTTCCCATTATATGTCCCCTTCAAAATGGATGTTAATTGGCTACTGGTCTTTATTCTCTTTACCTTGTGAGGCCGGAAGAACAAGCTGCATCCACAGACAGGAATTAAAGGAACGTCTGCTGCTAAATTTGACAGCATGTAACAAATTCTCTGGACTTCTATTAGCCTAAACTTCACCTGTTTCACCCACACTAATCCATTTATCTCCCTACTTTTATTTTGCTCACATTCATTTCCAAACAATTATTTCTTGCAACGCGATCACAAACAAAATGGATTATTTTTGACAGAGTGGAGATCCCGAAGCAGTCTCACTGAAGAGATTGTGTCTCACATTCAGGCACACCTCAGACTCCCTCCAGGACTCCTCAGCTTCCTTCTTAGGGAGCTGGAGGAGGAGCTGACTGTATGGGGAGAGGGAGGTTTAGGGAAGCAAAGAGCATTGCTGCAAACCTCAAACAGCTTCCACCTCCAGTCTATCACGCCAGTGCTTAAATAGAAATATTTACTATGATGCAGAATATGGCCCGTTCTGATGCATTTAGAGGCATGTCTATAAATATAAAGCTAGCATTGGTTTTTATCAGAAATATTGAGAATATAACATGATGGTTGTTTGAATCTCTCTTCTCTGGATTATAAATGTGAGACAGTTGTATATTTTAGCCCAACTGCATCAGTTTTCTCACAACTAATCAGAGAAATTCAAGGTTAGTGAGCACTAAACATAACCGGGTGCGTTTCTCAGTTGTTTTGCCCTTTAAAGAGGTTTTACATAATTAAACACGTCTTTGCTTACACACAAAGACCTAATTTTGCCTGATCCACCGTGGCACTACACAGTAGACAAAGACTTTGATTTTTATCTAAAACTTGTCAGACTCACGGTGCAGGAGAAAACTCTAGGAGGCAGGCAGGCAGATTTAAAGATGATCAATGAAATCAAAACATCCAAAGCGTGGACTCAAGCACGAAAAAAGACATAAAACCAGGATCGGACACAACACAATTAAACTAGGATGCTTTTATGCTGAGGGAGACGATTACTGAACTGGGACAGGTGAGCTAATGGTGGGCATGGCCCAGTGGCAGCTGGTGAAAAAACTCTAGGTGGTGAAAATATTTCCTTCTTACCCCGGCTTTCCACAGCAGCCGTCAGCAGCACGTTACTGCAGCAGCACGTCATAGCTGCTGATAGGAACCGCTGTGGTCAACAGAACCTTTTCCACTGGAGCCGTCAGCAGCGCGAGTCGGCCGCGTCTCAGGAGCAGCATGTCGCGGCCTTTACGCGCCGGTTCTATTTCCTACGCGCGACGCCTCTGAAACGGGTCAAGTTCGACATTTTTGGGGAAGGAAAGACAGGAAATCGGACGCGGAAATGGAGAGAAGCTACCGAGATTTTCAGAATAAAGAACGTACTGCCTTCCGGTTGCTTTACTTTTAAAAAAGGTTACTAACTGTGCGGCCCCGTGAGAAGTTATCACCTAGCTAGCGGTCTCCTTTGTTTTTCAGGTCCGTATTGGTGATTATAAAACGGACAGAACATAAAACACAAACCATGTTGTAGTTTTGTCCTGCTTGTTGTTGTGTTTACTGACGAAGTCACTCGTGTGACTTCATGCTCTGTCGGTGACAGCTGCTTCCCTGCTGCTTCGCGTCTCGTGGGAAGGGCCAAGCAGCAGCTTACGCGAGCAAGACGTGCTGCTGCAGTAACGTGCTGCTGACGGCTCCCGTGGAAACCCGGGGTAAGTGGTTTTTTTCTGCTCAAGGCATGCACGTACAAGGTGCAGTACTCCGCCTCACCAGTAGGTGGCAGTGAAACAACATACGAAGGAAATCCTGTTTTAAAGCCACTATAACAAATTTGGAAAACTAATTAGCTTCAAACCTTTTTAACGACTCTTAACAACATGCTAACATCGTATAGCTATCAATATATTGTGGAGATTAAAAAAAATGAATAAAGTGGTTCTCTTGCGTTTGTCTAAAAACCTCAACCCATAGCATGATTTGGACCATCTGACTGTCGGTCCCACCGAATCGCCGCATTTCCCTGTGTCCTCCGCTCATGCGTATTTAGCAACAGAACACCACTGGTGCTAGAGGTTCTCCTCTCAATAATGTCAGAGAAGGAGAAACAGCTGCTACCACTTCAACTTTAGGACAAACTTCCAGAGTCCCTGAAAGAAAAAAAAACACCATTTGAAGTCACGGACAACAAACGACATTTGAATGTAGAAAACGACAACTGGAGTTTAGCGCTATCTCGTTTCCTCTGGCATCGCGGGGGTCTGGTTCCAGCAGAAGTGTCTCAGGAAACTTACTCGGAGAGGGGGGGAGTGTTCCATGTTTGCTTGTTCTGTAGATTCGGGAAGCGGAGCTTTAACTATATAATGGTCTACAAGGAGAACAAATGAATACATTTTACTGCTCCATCTGCTGCACGGGTCATCAAAACCCCTCTGTCACACCACATCCGCCCGATTGGCTCTCAGTTACACAACTGATGGAGTTCAAAGTCCGACTCCTCCCCTTCAAAGTTGCCCCCCTGTCTATCAGATCTTATTCATGTTGTTTCTCCAGTCCCTAAAACCATCATCCTCCATCACCTTACAGTTCCATCGTTCTGCCTCACCCCGTATGGATGAGCAACCGCTGGCACGATCATAGACTGGGGAGCTAAGGGAACGTGAACCTGAACACAAACACAAGGGAACCAAAACTAATCTAGAGGAAACATGAGAAAATATACTCTGGTGACTAGGGATGGTACCTTTGACATTTGAATCGATCCGGTACTAATTCCCGGTACCTACGACTCGATACCGGTACTTAACGGTACCAATTTTTGATACTTTTGAGTGTTTATTATTTTAATTATCTTTTATAATAAAATATATATTTTTCTCAATATATAACCATATTTGATAAATATCACGATAAATAACATTCAACAGTTTGTATTTTAACATCGTCCTTGTAGTTTTATAAGCTGATAATTAAACTGAAGCAAACATCTTTACAGTGAACTAAATTTACTGTGTATCTTCATTCCTTTTGCTGTCTTTTTTCATTTGATTTTTCCTACTGGGAAGCTAGGATTTCCGAGGAGAAAGCGAACGCACCATTAGATGATAATGGTGGCAATGGAAGCTAACATATCAAGCTAACGTTATCTTTAACAGTTTATTTAGCTGCTGGAGCAGATTAAAACGATGACGCCTCACGCTTAGATCGTTGTCGCTGGTTTCATCATTACCCAGTTACCCATCACATTTAGTGAAGTGGACCCAAGCTTTAGCGTGCGTTCTTTCTACCATGCTGCTCTGTTTACAACTCGCTCACAGCGACCAATGACATAACGCTCTTGCGCATGCGCAGCTGTCTTGGCAAGTTGTCGTTATGAAGGACGGGTACCGAAACGAGGCACCGTTTGAAATGACGTGAATCGGTGCTCAGTCGGTACTATGGAATTCGGTCGGTACCTTAAAAAGTACAGAATTCGGTACCCATCCCTATGAAAGGGGCAAAAGCCACAACTGATAAAACCAACTGACAAATAAACTCGCATGATCCAAAACAAAACAACAAAGAAGCAATCTCCTAAACAGACACAGATTTTGACTAAAATCTTTGGTTTGCGGAGATTCCCAGTGCTTCCAGACGTCTGACCCTGTAGGCTAAAGCAACCTCAGGGAATGTGAGTCACCATCAGAGCTGCAGAAAAGACCCGAGCCTCAGCTGAGCTCTTTCCTGTCATTCTTTTTGCCACCTTGTATTAATGCTCCGGAGGTCCGCTAAGCCTCGGCAGCTGAATCATTTTCCTCATGAGCTCTGTGTGATGCTGTGAGATTAAACCTTGCTGATAGCTTGTAATAAACACGCCACATTCCCTAAAAGCACAAAAGTCTGATTACTGGCTGAAAGCTTTGAAGTGAGAGCTCCTCCCAGGCTGCCGTTGTTTTCATGTCTCCTCTTGTTTTCTTCTCTATGAGGAGCAGGTAAAGCTCCTGGCGCATCGCCGAAAGTCTCGCAGCACGAAACAAAGGAAAAAGATCTGAATCTTGGCTTTAGTTGGTTTACGTGTGGACACAATTTAATTTCACTTAGTCATAGGTGAGACTGTGTTGGTGAGACGTGCATCAGTGTGACCTAGAAAGGAGTGCGGAAAGTTTTAGGGGTTTGGAGTTTTTACCCCTCTGCCGGATCATTACACAGAGGCATTCATTTGACTGGCAGGTGATGCAGGAAGGTCGGTTTAGAAGATAATGAAATATTCATGAGTCTATGAGGTGATGGCAGGGTTTAATATCTTAGGGGGATGCTGCATGTGCCCATTCATCAGTGTCTGGCTGCTTAGACCCTCCTGGTAGTGGACTGGACACTCTGGACTCTTCTAACCTACTTCTGTTAGCACGGTGATGCAACACCATGTGTCAGGCTGAGTTCTGGGCCCGAGACCAGGACTGATGGTTCCTTGTGCCAGCTGTTCGGGTTTAATGGCAGAAATTTGGCCATTAAAAGGGATAGATCTGGATTCTGCGGAGAAATGATAAATCTCACCTGGTGAGCCTCTGAAAAATCCTCGGTTTGAAGTGTCAGCTGGTCGCAATGAAGAAACTGGATCTCAATAATAATAAAGAAACTCTAATAATCATAAAAACTTACAATTATTTATTTCACTACTTTATTGATCAACTTCTAATTGACGATTTTGCCATAAATATTATGAAAAATATTTCTGGAAGCCCTCGTTGTCCATCCTGGATTAAGATTATCCCATTGGATTACGGGCCAGGGTTGTCAGGCTCCTCACCTTGGAGAGGAGGGTTATAGCGTTTGACAAGACCCAAATGAGTGCTAGCGATTGGAGCTCTGAGTCGTTCGGCGTGGAACTGGGAGTCAGACAGGAACACAGCAAGCTGTGACCACTAGGCATGAATCATTAGTCAGGACGTCCCTGAGCGAGGTGAGCATGGAAGCTCCTGGTGTTCAGCATGACCTATTGAGCCTGTTGCGCTGGAAAAGTAAAAGGCTCAAGTAAAGTAAAAACACGGTACCACATTAGGCGCTGTTCTACCCGACACAAAACAGGAATGCTAAGGCCATGGACAGACATCGATGGCTGAGCTTTTATTGTTGTTGTTCTTCTTCTTCTTCAATAAGATGGGCAGGCTAGAGGCCAACGAGGCGTATTCAAAGTCAAAGTCAAAGTCAGTTTTATTGTCAATTCTACCACATGTGCAAGACATACAGAGAAATGAAATTGAGTTTCAGTACACACAATTCAGAGATCAGACATACATGGGCAAGACACATGACAAGAATTGGTGACTGTGGTCCTTCGCAACATGAGTCGTGCTACCTTAAAAGATGAAAAGGGAATTACATGAGGATAAATTGGGGGAGGGAAAAAAGGCATACCAGAGTTACTCCCGGCAGGGCGTAGCTTTAATATGCAAAAAAATAAATAAATAAATAAAACGCCTCAAACATATAAGCACGAACATCACAGTTCACAACATGAGACTCTGATAGGGAGGCGGGGGGGGGGGGGGCTGGGATCCTGCTTCCCCAGCGGGAGAAGCCCTGTGTGGCGCTCAGCCAGCTGTATCCACAGGAGGGAGGGAGATCTTGGAGGAGCGCAGAGCACATTTGAGTTCCTGCAGGTTGATGACCTCGCTAGGCAGAAGTTCACAATCTGAAGGCGGGGGGTAGGACGGGTTTTCATAGCATCTGTCTGCATTCCTTCCTTCGTGGGGGTTGTTGTTAGCAGCTCAAGGATGCCTTGGCGTCAGATTTGGATAACAAGACTTTGTTTGGGTCAGGCAGAGATAATTTTCCTCTCTGCCTTGAAGTCTGTATTGATCATTCAAGTCCTCCAGTGAAGCCAATTTAGGTTCTAATCATCCCCATATCGTCCGGTGACTCTCTTCGAGATGACATCCATTTTGCGCACTAATACCGGCAACGCAGCAGGAACATTGTCCAGCTTACGATTCACCTTAAGTAACGTCCCAGTCTGTGAGGTCACCGCCCGGGCGGTGCTTTCCGTGGGTGCGGGTTGCCCTCCAATCGCTCCCGTCTCCCCAAAATTCCAGAAAACCAGATATCCTCCCACTCCAATCAGCCGCCGCAACCGCACAACTCACAGCCAATAAACATCACAGCCTCTCATAAACCCCAGTGAGCTATGATTGTTGTGATGACTTCCTGATAGGGGGAGCATGATGACGTGGATAGGTGACTACTTGTGCAGGGGATCCTGGGAAGTGAAGTCCTAGGTATGGTCCCGTGTGAAGTGGATGACTGAAAGGCTGGAATCGCGATAAGGGTCTCCCTCCTTTCAGAGTGGGACTGTGTGTGATGTCAGGGATCCCACACAAACATTCCCATCACGTTCTGCCCAATCTCCACAGAATTCATTTCCATTTGATCTGCATTAAAGTTGGTGCAAAAAAGAAAAAGTTCCAAAAATGTCTTACCCACCTTGTTCCAATGATGTACATGGTATATATACATATAAATGGAGAGAGAGAGAGAGAGAGCGAGCGAGCGAGAGAGAGAGAGAGAGAGAGAGAGAGAGAGAGAGAGAGAGAGAGAGAGAGAGAGAGAGAGAGATGGATATTGGTGGTCATCAGGGCACTCGGGGCAGTAAACTGGAGGAGTGCAGATTCCAGGATCAACATCAGACATCTGAGTACAGAAAAGTCCAGTTCTAGGAACAGCCAAGTTGCTGCACAGAACCCTCAAGCTCCCAGACCTCTGGTAGAGGACCTGAGCTTGGAAGGATTAGACCACCCACGGAGGGTGAGATGGGGATTTGTCTTTTAAATTGGTCTTTTGAACTTTTCTTTCAAATATATCACAAAAAATATCACTTTTAACTACTTAAGCCTAATTTATACTTCTCTGTCTGCATCGGAACGGACACACGCAACGCCATTATCCATCCTTTCGATGGCTCTCCTACAGGCTCGCAAGGACGGGCGGAGTTTAGCTCTCTTTTCTAAACAGCCATTTGTTGAAATGGAGAACGCAAGCTTGTGATTGGTCAGGATGCCACTGTTGTCTACAGCACCGCCATTGCGCCCTTAACCCTCCCACTGTTCTAATGGGTGTGACCCCGCAAGGAAAGTTGACCATTGAGCAGGGTTGATGGTTTATCCCTTGGGTCCATGTGGCAGGGGTGAGGAGTGAGCACCACCTCACCCCTGCCACATGGACCTCAAGGGATAAACCATCAACCCTGGTCAAAGGTCAACTTTCCTCACGGGGGCACCCATGAAGACAGTGGGAGGGTTAAAAACATAAAGAGGGCCGAGGATATCTAGTGGCGGACACGACGAAGCTTGAAGAATACTTCGCAGAAAAACTCCAAAAATATGAACGTTTTATTCCACAGTGACGGGAGGAGTGAAAATATGTGCAGCAAGCATTTCATTGGGACAGAAATGACAGGTAATGTAGGTTTAGAGGTGGCGAGCGCATGAAGAGGTGGAGGAGAATGAGTGACACATTTGTGTGTGTAAAAAAGTCTCTTAGATACAAAAAACTAAATCTAAACACACAATCTTGGATCGGATACATGACAGGATACCACAGAACAGCGCTACACCCCCTGTTGTCCTGGTGGGGAATTGCTTTGCAACACTCCCCAGGAGACGGAGGAGTATATATATGATGGCAAATTGTCTTCATCCGTGCATGTGTGTCTCTCCCTCTTGGAGCTGATGGAGAAGTATAAATTAGGCTCTAGGCTCTGCCCTCAACAGGGGCAGTGCCAGGATTTCCCCCCTGCAGTGGGTTACCCGTTGCTTAGTAAGTGGAAGGAATTGTTGATCTTTGTCGGCACCGACTGAGGAGCAGGGGTTACAAAGCCGGTGCTTTGCCAAAAAGTGTTGCTGTATCAACCCCAATCTACTACATGGTGTTGCCCCTGGTCCTTAGCCTGGTGGTGGTGGGGGTGACACAGGGACAGCCCCGCTATTTGTACAGACGTCAGTAAAAAGTGGCATTTGATTCCACTGAGACTAGCCATTAGCTCATCGAGCCGGCTTAAACTAATCTCTGTTTCTCCAAACTGAGGTTGTTCAAAGAGTCATCCACAACAGGTGGCATGTTTGTTTCTATGATCAACAATAAGAGAGGTTGATAATCATGTGACTGCACATGAATGCAGTCCCGGGAGGTGTTCCAGAAACTTCTAGTCATCTGATCTTCTAAAGAGAGAGAGAGAGAGAGAGAGAGAGAGAGAGAGAGAGAGAGAGAGAGAGAGAGAGAGAGAGAGAGAGACTCGTGACTCGCTGAGTATCTCTACTTTGCGCTTCCTCTAATCACCTGACAGGGTTGCCTCCTCTTTTTCAGCTCCCCGGCGCTGAACCAGGTGAAGTATTCCAGGGAGTGGACTAAAGAGCTGTCAGCAGCAGAGTCCAAGTAAAGAAACCCGCCTGAGGGTACCGGATCGGTCGAAGAGACTGTTTCAGGTGGCTGAGTTGCGATGCGCCGCGTGCGTGATTAGGGAACGTCGCCTCTGTGGATTGAAAAAGTGAACGGTCGTCCTCGCAGACCGGGACATCCGTTGTCCAGCTCACACTTGAAGGATTTCTTTCTTCCCTTTTAAAAAATTCTTTCTCGGAATCATGAAAGTATCGCCCACGGACCGGAGGAAAACCGTGCGACAGCTGGCTTTGGAGATCGGCATCCGGGTTCTGCTTTTCGGAGTTTTTGTGTGAGTAAACCCTCGATCAGCTGAGTTTGTTGTTCTTTCAGAAGAATGGTTTTAAATAGAGACAGGGAGAGAGGGTCGTGGTGGAGTTTGAGCCTCATCGCTTCGTTTCCCGCTGTGTGGTGCTAGAAAAGCCGCAGTTCAGCACCATGGACAGAGCCAATTCCCGGTAACAGGTGCTTCGTCTCAGTTAGGACAGAATTCCTCTGGATTTTAACATGATCCCTGATCCCAGAACAGCTGCTTTTCAACACCAAAGGAGCCTCCGCTGCTCCGATTTGCTCTGATGAATTTTAGATTTGTGCCTCGCAGGCGCAATCTTCAAAACTAACACCAACATACATTTTTAATTGTTTGCATTGCCTGGAGGTATAAAGTCTGTTTGCATCAATGTTTTTTATTTCCTTTTGCTTGATATGATGTGACGAGAAGCTAATTATTATTATTATTATTATTATTGTTATTGTTGTTATTAGCTCAGCTTTCATCACGTCACTGGAAAGAAAAAGAAAGTCGAAGCAGCACCGGTATCTTAGTTTTTGTTCATTATCGTTCATTTCTGTCCTCGGGTGAAATGCATTCAACATTAAAACATGACACAGCCAAGCTGTGATGCAGTCAAAACATTTAATCTGAGAAAAACTTTATTTGTTTGACAAAATAAGAAAAGTTAAATAAATAAATCTCATATTCTGTGGCTTCGCTGCTCAGAGCCTTTTGTCAAAAGAGATTTTTATTCTTGCACAATGAAGCCAAACCAAGAAAACCTGATTTTGTTCGAAGTTTGATTCATGACTTTTACCTTCATACCAGGGCTAATTGTCTCTTTTGAGCACAGGTTATAAATGCAATAAAATATCGAAGAATTTTGTGTCCATGATTAAAAATTCAAAAATGTGGGTAAAAAAAAGGGAAAAATAAGCCTGTTGGCTTTTAAGTGACGGTAAACAACAGAAGAATGTTAAAGACGTATTAAACATGAGAAAAAGGAGAATTTTGTCCGATTCTTTTAAGATTTGAATTCAGACACATTTCATCTGGAGCGGATCAAAAACAGCTGCTGTCCCTGAAGAGAGACGGGTCATGTTCTTGTCACGAATCTGGGAAAGTGAAAACTGGGATCAGCTGCTGTTTTCTCCAGAGGCGTGAGGGACAGTCGTTCACACATCTTTTCTACATGAAGATCTGTAAAGATTTGGTCTTCAGGTAGTTTAATGGTGCAGCAGTAGTTCAGGAGATGGAGTGTGTTGTAATAGGAAGGTTGCAGGGTCCACCCTGGTCGAGAATGCAGCTGTTGTGTCCTTGGGCAAGACACTAAACCCACCTTGCCTGCTGGTTGTGGTCGGAGGGACCCATTGAGCCTGTGCTCATCAGCGCCGCCTCTGTCAGTGCGCCCCAGGGCAGCTGTGGCTACATCGTAGCTCATCCCTACCAGTGTGTGAATGGGTGTGTGAATGGGTGTGTGAATGGATGAATGCTACACTGTAGTGTAAAGAGATTTGGAGTCCTCTGCAGGTTAAGGTTTTGTTTTCTTTAATAATTCAGCTATCGTTTTAAAAATCTTCCAGTCTGTTCCTCATTGGCAGCTCCTTTTTAAATTAGACTAACAGCAAGAAGAAAATTAAAATTTTCATTTGACATTTTTATTCCTTTACAAAACTGATCAAAATGTGCTTTAAAACGAGACAAATCTTCAAAAACAAGTGAAATTCCCCACTGTGGGATCAGTTAATTCTCTGGTCTGGGTTTGAAACATTAGAAATGCATCAAAGATTCTGTTTGTTCTTCTGTCGGTTTCGATTCAGATTCAATTAATCCAGCGAGTCTCAGCCTCAAAAACAGCAGCATTAACATCATACCAAAGCTAGTTCTCTTCAACTAAAATCTCAAAAAAATCCTAGGAGTTCATCTGACGATCTTTTACCTTCACACTGGCATTAATCTTATTTTACTCAATTATTCGTGGAGAGATTTGATATTTTTATGAGTAGAGTTACAGATCGTCCACTAATTTCTGCTGAAAATCACTAAGTAACCATGCATAGTGGTGAAAATTTTCATGAAAGACAGTAGGGGTGTAACTGCGTAAGGACTAATTCAGTTGACTGGTTTGTCATCTTTGGTTCACGGTGAGTGTGTTTAAACCCCAGAACGATGCTTCAACTTGATCTGAACACTCCGCAAACATTAAATAAAAAAAAAATCCAGATAAAATAAAGATGTCTTTATCGTCTAATTTTACAGATCTAAATATTATTCAGTCATGTGGTTGTTCTACATTTCCTGGAGGTGCTACAGCAGGTTTTTATATTATACAGTAATATAAATAGTTTCTGTCTTTTCTGATGCCCTGTCCATTTAAGGTTTCTACCTGGTCTTTAGATTATTGCCACACTCTAGATTTGAAAGTGATGCGAGCGTCTTCACAGCTAACGTAGTCCGAAAAAGCTATGCTAACTGCTACTTAATGGCACCCAGCAGCAGCCACCTCAACAGAATGTCACACTTTAATAATTGAAATTATTTTCACATCTCTGTTACATGCATTTCTAAAGATTTTCATTACTGGCCACACTCAGACTAGCTGTTAGCACATCAATCCAGTCGAAACCAATCAGTTTCTTTTTTTACACAATCGTTCAAAGATCGATCCACAACAAATTTTAACTGGTTTAATCGTTCCCAAAAAAGCAACTTTAAAAGATCAGAACCATCCTGTAAGGAGTCCAAAATCACCCCCAAGAGAAATGATACAAAACCCAAAAGGTTAAATATAAAGAAAAAACAGTTAGAATAAGAAAAATCTCTTTTTTTCTGGGCTTTGGATAATGAGATCGGTGCGGTTTCACATCACTTTCATACCAGAGCACAACGAGCAGAAGCTCAAGCAAATACCAAGATGTCATTCCCTCTTTGAAGTGTTTTTTTAGGGGAAAGAAGCCCATGTGCTAAACACAACATCATTTTTGTGCTTGTTTCAAATACTGTGGTAGATTCAATTCAATTCAATTCAAAAATACTTTATTAATCCCAGAGGGAAATTGATTTGAATATGTAAAAGAAAAAAATCCTAGTATTATCAAACAGCAACTAAAACAACAGAAGTAGTGGAAGAAAGTAAAATAGACATGCCGGGGAACAGATTTGGGTGGTGTTTAAAGGCAGTAGGTTAAAAGCCAAGGCATGAAAAGTAAAACTCTAATGCTTCTTGATGGACTGATTGACCGAAGATGAGGACGACTCTTTTCCTGGCTAATGTACACAACAAAAGAAAATAGATGTGTTTGTGAGAAGATCAACAATTTGGGTCTGAGGCAAAGTGCTTCTGTTGGACAAAATGATGGCCAAGGAGAAAATATTTTGTTAACTGAATGCAGTGAAACTTTCTTTCACTATTCTCTTGAGCTGGTTTTCCTTTGTAGGGTCACGAGGAGCTAGTGTCTATCCAGCAGCACAGCATGAGAAGTGGGGGACACCCCGAGCAGGTCTCCAGTCCATCACAGAGACATGCAGAAACAACCACTCACATCTAGGGACGACTAAAGTCTCCAGCTAAACTAACATGCGTGTTTTTTGTCTGCTGGAGGATCCTGCTGCACCAGGAAAAACCCACACATGCATGACAACATGCTAACCCCACACAGAAAGGCCACAGCTGCTCTACCTACCATGCTATCATGCAGCTGTACTGAAACTGATGCAGATAAAAATGTTCAGGATGATAAATCACACCTGATTATGGTTTTATTGGATGGAATAATTAGATTTTTGTTTTTGTTAGAAGCTAAGGCGCAGAATTCGTGAGGACAAAATTTCAGCTTTCTGACTTGTTTAAATAAGTTTTTTAAATAACAAAAGCCAGTAAACAGGAGTGACCCAGAAGTTATTTCTTGTACCCCTAAAGCCGGGCGGACACTGTGCGACTTTTTCACTCGTAGCACTCAGCTTCAGCTCAAACTGTACGACTTCCTCGCAGGGCAGATCTCACGAGTCATGTGCTCACACTGTACGACCCAGTTCTCGGATGCAACCTGACTGCTCACACTGTACGTCTGGTAGCAACACGTCAGCCCTAAAAATATGCTAAAAATAGCAGTTTTTACTCAGCATGTCAGACTTTTTTGTCTTGTTTTGCCTGTTGTCCTTCAGGAGTGCTGCAGGAGGACAAACAGGGATTTATGGGGGTTGGATGAGGAAAACGAAATAAAGAAAGTAAATCTGTGTTTTGTGATCAGTTTAATTTGACATGAACACGACAAACACGCTTTCTTAACAATCTTTGTGAGTAAAAAAACGTGTAGAAACAAAAACGAACAGCGTGTGTTATTAGGGAAATAGCGGGCGGTGTTGATGCAGGATTGCGCGTGCGCCGTGAGCGGTTCTGATACATTTTGGGTCGCAGCTGCTCGCAGCGCCGCTTCAACAGTGCGATACCCTCACGAGGGACGAACGAAATATCAAACACACCAGAAGTCCGTGCAAGCTCACGATTGCTGATCGGTAGCTGGTCACGTGGTGTTAATCGCCTCTCGTAACCCCCTGTACACTACACAACGCTCGGCGCAAAACACGCCCCGATCTCGTGGATTCTCGTACGAGTGGAAAATCGGCTCAAAAAAGTGAAAAAGTCGCACGGTGTACGCCCGACTTAAGAAGCCACGGCATCTTTTTGTTTTACTCTAATATCAGGTGAAGCAGGTCTTAGGCTAATGTTGAGCTAACAACGCTAACGGTGAATTAGAAGCAAATAGTCAGCTTAGAAAATTTCTCCAGCTGCTTTTAAAATCACCAACAACTCGATATTACAGTAAAATGTTTGTGTGAAGTGAACAATGAGTCGTGTTTAACTTCCTTTTTTTAAATCGTTCAGAAATATAACAGCAAGCTAAGAGCAAGATGGCAAACAACCACACTTCATCCAATTCCAGAGAAATGTTACCGTAATAAGTGTAGTAAATGCTCCCTACCACCAGATTTAACAGTGTAACAATGTATCTGGTGCTGATCGGTAACTATCAACAGCCACAAAACTAACAAACGCAAAGGAGGCAGTCACTGAGAACAGACTAGTTTTTGTTTTTAAAATATTGAGCGCAGTTCTCATATTTGACCACAGTGCGTCATTCTTACGTCGTGCACCTTTAAACAAGTCTGCAGTTTTCAAGCAAGGAAACATCTAAAACTGGCAGAAAACCGACATTCGCGATCGTTGCTAATGCTACAACAGGCTTAAACAATACTCTGATGTAGCGTTAGGTTGAACGCTATGCTAACCACTTAGCTACAACACAAAAGATTTCATTTTCTTTTCTTCTGCAGTTAGCTTGAGGCTTACAGACTGACAATAATTCAATGCAGGTCGAGTTAGCATTCAAGCTAAGTTGGTGTGCGGATGGGCCTCCGCATCAACCTTGGTGCATGCTGGGAACTGGGTCTCTTTGAGTGACAGCTCCCTCTTGTGGTCAACGCTCTGGGCCTGTGTAAATGACTGGTACTATTGTAGAGGCCAGTGGAGAGATTTAGGGGATTATAAATTATGGAAGATTACCTACTTTATAAACTACGTACCTCAGCTTCATCAGATTTAATTTAGGATTAGGGATTATTTTATTATTTTACGTATTAGGGATTATTTAGACTCTGGTTTCATCAGGATCTTGAGTTGAGCTATAGTCTGACCTTCTGAGAGTCCTGTTTGCATTTTGTTTCCCATGCTGCTCTTTGTTCCAGTTATGATCCACTCTTGTAAAATGAGGAAGAATGAACACATTTCTGCCATCTCCCTTTGCTGATTCTGTGACTGCTTCATTATTTAAGCCCACCCATGCTTTGTGAGTAGAATTTTAATGTGAAGTGCAGCATACTGTCTCTATCCACAGACAGGATCTCGCACCTTGCGTCCGGGTGTAAATAAACCAAGGGCAGACAGATTGGAAACTTTTATAGATTCTCTGTTTCTTTAGAGAGGAAGTTTAAACGTAGCTTGGCGTAAGTGTCTGTTCTTTCAGAACTTATCGCTGCAGATATGTTCAGAAACATCATTTCAGCGCTAAGTTAAAAAGAACATCATCAGGGATCTCAGCAGGAGACGTCTTATAGCCAAAGCTGTTTGGCATGTGTCCTATAGGAAATCCACAAAATGACTTGGTGTTTGATGCTTTGTGTGTTTTTGTCAGAGAACCTGGTACTATCATCAACTCCAGTGACCTTCAGCAAGATATCGTTGTCCCAACTTTCTCCCAGAGGTGCAGATTGAATGCGTTTGGAAAAACACTGCCTGGATGAGGATCTTTTATAGGTCCCGTCATGCACTCAGACTCAGAGCCGGCTCTTTTAAGTCCACGCCCCTCGCCGTTTCGGTCCTGCTGCTTTGTGATTGCTGAGGGGTCATTGTGAGAAACATGCAGACTGGTTCAGCTGCTCGTCTTTTTTAAATATGAAGCAGGCTGCGGGGCGATAACACATTTGACAAGTGACTCCAACGGAAACACTTGGTATCAGCAAATTTGACCAGAGACAGATGGAAAAGAGTCGCCCTAAAAGTCTGACCTCAGCTGAGGTTTGTTCATGGATCTTTCCCTGAATCAGCACACGGAGCACACCTATTGTTGTACTCTATTACATAAGCTACACGGAGCCTGATAAACTACTTAGTTCACGGAGAAGAAGGAGTTTTTTTTTTATAAAGTAGCTGCTTAGCAACAAGGAATCCAATCAGATCAAGTAGGAGAATCACAATGTGAAATCAGAGAAGGACGTAACAAGTTTAAGTCGTGCTGAAAATCAGGCAACCTGAATATTCCAGTGAGGAGAAAAGTAAAGGAAAGAAAATGATGCTTAGAGAAAAGGAGGAAGTAGTGTTGTTCAGCAGTCCTGGAGGAGGCTGAGACAGAATAAGTGTGATTTCCAGTGAGAGGAGAAGCAGCCGCCTGTCTCAGCAGGACCACGGACTCCCTAACAGATCAGTCTGTCGTCGCTTGAAGCTACTTTGGCATTTTGATCTCTATAATAGTCTGATCAGCTCATTATGTCTCGCTGTCTTTGCTGCTGTTTATCGCTCATGTGAAACTAGATGAAACAGCTGCTCTGTGTCTTAAGGGACATGCCAACTCACTCACAGGTCAACCTGAACATTAGATGATGAAAAGGTGGAGGAAGGAGCGGGAAGATCAGCAAAAGTGTGTGTGTGTGTGTGTTTGGGATGTGGGATGGGGGAAGAATGTGTTCAAATGATTTTCTTAAATGTGTTTGAACAGGAGAAACTTGAAAATATCTTCAATAGTGGATGTCTCTTGGCTCCCCCCTTCCCCCTGCATGGGGAGTAGAGCATTCAGCCGCTCTGCTCCCCCCCCCTCTGGAATTCTCCTCCCTCTGACCTTCGCACCTCTCCCTTCCTCCTTTTAAATCAAAACTCAAAACCTACCTCTTCAGACTAGCTTTTACCACATGGTGATCTTAATTCCGTTCTATTTATTTTTACATCTTAGTGTTTTTATGTATTTGTGTAATGCGTTGATCTTGTTTTATTTTTTTCCCATGGCTGTAACGTCTCCTTGGGTGTCAAGAAAGGCACTTTTAAATAACATGTAATATTATTATTATTATTATTATTATTATTATTATTATTATTATTATTATGTTGGTAAATGGCCTGTATTTGATATAGCGCCTTCTAGAGTCCTGGAACCCCCCAAGGCACTTTACAACACAATTAGTCATTCAGCCATTCACACACACACATTCATACCCTGGTGGGGGTGAGCTACTATCAGTGTATTTACATGCAGCCAGTAACCCTTTTAAAACCCGAATATTCACAATAACCCGGTTCTGCAGGTCCATGTAAAACCGGATATGCTCATAACCGGGTTTTTAAAAACCCGGTTACTACACCTGGGGTAACCCTTTTCTAACCCGAATGTTTGGTCGTGTAAACGCATATCGGGATATCCCCATCAAAGCGTGTGTTCTGCGCATGCTCTGTTAGCAAGGAATCTTGGTCTTTTGAGTAGCGAGACGTCTTGTATGCGCCAGAACACCGGAAGTAAACAACAAGTTGGGAGCAACATGGCGAGTCGCAGCACAGCACCACACTTTGAGTGACGAGGAAATTAAAGCGCAAACAAACGCGGTCGCTATCTCTTCCGAACTGGGAAACATGTTGTTGTTTTCACGGATACCGGAACAAGAAGAACCGGAAATGAGGCATATTGCGTCTGGACGTAGTCCACACGTCCTGACGCTACCCCAACGTCCGCATTTAAATCGGGTTATGCAAGTTAGGGGTAACTCTTTCTATTTATGCTTGTAAACGGGTTATTCTGATCAACTCAGAAACCCGAATCCCGACCTTAACCCGATCATAACCCGGATACTGGCTGCATGTAAACATAGTCTATGTAGCCACAGCTGCCCTGGGGCACACTGACAGAGGCGAGTCTGCCGAGCGCTGGCGCCACTGGTCTCTCCGACCACCACCAGCAGGCAAGGTGGGTTAAGTGTCTTGCCCAAGGACACAACGACAGCAACAAACTGAGCAGAGCTCAAACCTGCAACCTTCCGATTACGGGGCGAGCACTTAACTCCTGTGCCACCGTCACCCAGTTGTTAACAGCTTAATGTCCACAGCAAGAAAACAGTGCAATATTACTTAAAATTGCACTATTAACTGATTTGGAGCAATGAGAGCTATGCTGTTATGAATGATGGTGATGATGATGGTTACCAATAAAACCACAGGTTAGTAGGAACTTTGCAGTTGAATAATTTTTCAGTTTCCTCCACAAAAACAAAGAAGTCAGCCGGTTGTGCTCATCCTCTCAGGCAATAAATTCTTCAGTTTCTACCTCCATGATATTCCGATCTGTAGAAATGGGATGGTTTTAGCTCCCTCCCTCGGATGTTGCCTTAGATTTATTCTGTTACTGTCATTTACAGCTTTACGCACAGACACACGAGAGGTAGAAGAAATGTAGGAGCATCTTTCACACACACACACACACACACACACACACACACACACACACACACACACACACACACACACACACACACACACACACACACACACACACACACACACACACACACACGCAGGCCAAAATCTCTAAATATAACAAGCGAGGCCGTCTTCCAGTGGAAAAGCCTTCATTATGTCCGTCTTTGTGTCCCTCAGGCTCCCAGGTTTTGCTGTCACACCACTCCAGTGGCTTTCTTAAGTCAGTACACGAAACGGCGAGAGCTTTAACAGAAAATGGTTGCTGGAAATAGGGATTTTAGATTTTATAATCACTCACATATGGTTACTGATCACAGAAATACTTCATAACTACTAGATTTGACCTTTTGACTGCTGTAAGTGTTTTATTAGAAATAAACTCCTGATTACATTTAGATTTATACTCATCGTTTATTACTCCTGTACACATTTAAATCAATGTTTCACATAAATATGTAACAAGTATTCCCTTGTTGCTGTTGGTTAGATTCAAGAATTGTTTTGTTCGTCAGCGTCCTGTCTCATGGGTCCAACCTGAATCTGTGAAGTTTGGACTGCTTTTATGGTTCTGATTGATGGACTGTGCCTTCCTGCTGTCCACAGACACTAACATGGTCTAATTTACCCTTTAATCTCCAAATGTCACACTTTAATAGCACACAGACATGTTTTTTCACTGAAATTAATTACAGTACTCTGATTAGACCTCGTCTGAGAAGTGTGGGGAAAGATGGCTTGATTGAACTATCCTTGACTTCAGCACGGACATCAAGCTTGGTGACCTTTAGGTTTCCTGTTTTCTTTTTATTAGATAAATAAATGCAACACAGGATTATATGAGCCCCAGAGCCCCATTCAGTTGCCAAGATAGTTCACCAATGTTGTCTTGACAACCGTTTATATTCCACCTTTAGCCAAATGCATGTGATGCCATCAGTTCCATTGTCGCTAAGCTACAAACCCAGAACCCCAATGCATTTGTGGCTATATCTCGTGATTTTAATCATGCCTCGCTCTCTGCTACACTTCCAACATTTTAACAGTTTGTCAGCTGCTCCACCAGAGAAAACAAGACATTGGATTTGTGTTATACAAACGTAAGGAATGCATACATGTTCAAAACAAGACCTCCTCTGGGACAAACAGGTCACAATCTTGTTTTCTCTGCTCAGAATACAAACCACTTGTTCAGAGGCGACCTGTGACAAGAAGAACTGTGAGAAAATGGTCACAGGATGCTGAAGAAGCCCTGCAGGGTTGTTTTGAAACCACAGATTGGATGACTCTCTGCCAAGGATATGAAGAGGACATCAATGCCATGACTGGATGTGTCACTGACTATATAAACTTCTGTGTGGACAACATCATACCCACCAGAACAGTGAGATGCTTCACTAAAAACAAACCCTGGATCACCAGTGAACTGAAGAATCTTCTAAATGAGAAAAAAGAGCCTTCAAGGAGGGAGATGGGGAATTGTTGAAGAATATACAGAAGCAACTGAAGATCAAGATCAGAGACAGCAAGGAGGCATACAGGAAGAAGCTGGAGAACAAACTACAGAGGAACAATATCAGAGATGTCTGGTCAGGGATGAAGAAGATCACAGGCTTCAAGCAGAGGAAGGATTGCACAGATGACAGCTTGGACACAGTCAATGAACTGAACAAGTTCTTCAATAGGTTCAGTTCAGGAACAAACCCAGCATCCTCCTAGCCTGTCCCCAGCCAATCAGACATCCCATCCTCCTCTGATCCAACATTTTCCTGTCACACACCAGCTCTTTTGTCCACTAACGCAGTCATGGACTCTTCTGGTTCTATAAATCTGTCTTCAACCAAGTCAGGAGATGCTGCTGCCCCATTTACCCCCCACCCCCACCCCCCACCTATCTGTCTCTAGAAGTCAGGTGAAGAGGCAGCTGGAGAGACTGAACAGGAAGAAGGCTGAAGGTCCAGATGGTGTCAGCCCCAGAGTACTGAAGGCCTGTGCAGAGCAGCTCTGTGGGATTCTGCAGCACCTCTTCAACCTCAGCCTGGCCCAGGAGAAGGTTCCAATCCTGTGGAAGACATCCTGCCTTGTTCCAGTTCCAAAGAAAATCCACCCATCAGTCAATGATGACAACAGACCAGTTGCCCTGACATCCCACATCATGAAGGTCCTTGAGAGACTCCTGTTGGTCCACCTGAATAAGCAAACTAGAACATATCAGGACCCGCTGCAGTTTGCTTATCGCCATGGAGTTGGAGTTGAAGATGCCATCATCCAGCTGCTTCAACCAACCCACTGTCATCTGGACAACGCAGGCAGCACTGTGAGGGTCATGTTCTTTGATTTCTCCAGTGTGTTTAACCCCCAAATTCCACTACCTCCGCTCCGCTCCGGTCCGCCCCCGCCTTCCGCAGCCGCTCGCTTCCGAACTCAATTTTTACTGGTACCCGCTCTACAATGGCTCCGCTCCGGTGCGGAGACCTGAGGGGGACAAACAAGCATGCGCGGGATTTTCGAGATCTTGCGATACAGTCCGAGCAATAAACGCGGAAGTTAGATCCAAACACCCGTTGTGTGGGAGAAGCATCGAAATGAACTGTTTAATCTGCCTATCATGTGTGTTGAGAGATCAGCAATGTTTGGATCAACAAAGTGTGACTACTTTGATAGAAGAAACTGTATTTATGGCTTAATTTTGTGCATTTAAACTTCAGCCATGATTGATAGTAGTTAAAAGTTGTTAAATCTGTGCATATGAAACAAAAAACGCCTTTTGTTTATCGATTAATTGTGAAATACGGAAATTGTGCTTGCTCCTTTTCCTGTTGGGCCGTTGTGATTTCTGTCCATTTACTGCGGAGGTGCTCCGGCGTCTGGCGAAAATAGGATCGATTCTATTTTTGCCGGACGCCGGAACAGAGGGCGGCGCACGGCGCCGCACTGCCGGAGCACGGCCGCAGTAGTGGAATAGCTCTGATTGACTAGAACGGGACCGATTTTGCTCCGGCGTTCGTGTCGGAGCGGAGCGCAGCGGAGCGGAGGTAGTGGAATTTGGGGGTAACACAATCCAGCCTGATGTACTTTGCCAGAAACTCCAGAACACACAGGTGGGGCCTCAACTATCGCCTGGATTAAAGACTACCTGACAAACAGACCACAGTTTGTGAGGCTGAAGAACTGCACATCAAACCAGGCAATCAGTAACATTGGAGCACCACAGGGGACTGTACTCTCACCATTCCTTTTCACCCTGTAGACCTCAGACTTCCAGTACAAATCAGAGACCTGTCATCTACAGAAATACTCAGATGACTCTGCAGTTGACGGGTGTATCAGAGATGGACAGGAAGCTGAGTACAGAGAGCTGGTGGAGCGCTTTGTGGCATGGTGTGGAAACAATCATCTGACCTTGAACGTGACCAAAACAAAGGAGATGATTTTAAGACTTCAGAAAGAAACAGGGTGGAGTCAAACACTGTTTCCATCATGGGAGAAGAAGTGGAGGTGGTTGAGGAATACAAATACCTTGGAGTTCACCTGGACAACAGACTGGACTGGAGAAAGAACAGCGAAGCCGTTTACAAGAAGGGACACAGCAGACTGCACTTCTTGAGGACGCTTAGGTCCTTCAATGTCTGTAGCAAGATGCTGCAGATCTTCTACAAGTCTGTTGTTGAGAGTGTAATCTCTTCAGCCATCGTCTGTTGGGGTAGCAGCATCAGAAGCAGGGACCTGAAAAGGCTCAACAGCCTAATAAAAAAGGCTGGTTCTGTTCTGGGGACGACTGTGGAACCGCTGGAGGAGATCATGCAAAGAAGGATTCTCCAGAGAATCAAGAAAATGATGGACAACCCTGAGCATTCTCTTCACAAGACTGTCCGACAACGGAAGAGTGTCTTCAGTCAGAGGCTTCTTCAGTTTGGCTGCAACACTGACAGCTACTGGAGATCCTTCCTGCCAACAGCCATTGTAATATACAACAACTCTTTGATGACTTGATTATTATTATTATTCTGCGCTACTACAGCAATCAGTTTCCCTCTGGGATTAATAAAGTATTTTTGAATTGAATTGAATTGAATTGAGAAAGCGGACATTGTGTCCACACTTGTGGAGTGACGGCTCACCGTAAAATGCGGATGACCGCGCTGTCGCCTCTGATTCATTTGGGTGCTTTAATTACATGTGTGTAAGCACCTGATCAATGGAACAAGTGGAGCAAACTATCAATGTGCAAAGTGATGGACCAAGGGAATCAGTTGACTTCTGCTGTAGAAAACAGATAGCCTAGTGAACTAGACCAAATTATTGCTTAGCAAAGTATACATGCGAATGTGTAGTCTGGCTTGCCAGGCTAGAAAACTGAAGCAGTAACACCCAACTGTGATAAATATTTACAACTGAACGTTTAAAGTAACACAGAGAAGTTTCCTGTTCCTCCGCCCTATTGGTTGAAAGTGGAATTGCAACTGTCGTAAACAACCTTGCTGCAGTCTGCTGCAGCTAGACAACAAGCTGACTAACGTGAGCCAGCTAACACTAAAACAAAAAGATCCAAAGTACAAATACATAAAATATTATTACTTACAAGCCCAGTAACTGTCACGTTAGGAGATGTTTGGACCCAAAATGCAGATACCCACGATGACATGAGGCAGGAGTTGAAATAAAGAAAATCCTTTTATTGTAGGATGAGTCCAAAATAAAGAATAAATTCAAAGGCAGGGGGCCAAAATCCAAAAATCCAGACACATGAGAACAAAGCTTACTTAGAGCACAAACTGGGGATTAGAGAGGAAGCTCACACAGAGCACCAAAGACAACGCTGACAAACAACAATGGACCGACAAGAACAATGAGACAAGGAGGGCTTATATAGAACGGGAGGAGCAATTAGGGAAACAGGAAGCAGGTGTGTGGAGTGAGGCTGGAGGGAAGGCAGGTGACAACAATTAGCTGGATGGGGAAGAGAACCAGTGGAGGGCAGAAAAACCCAAAACTATATAAAACACAAAACTAAACCTAAAGACTAAGGGAAGGATTCACACAAACACATACACATGCTGACACACACAAACTCAGACACCTATAAACATAACTGGGAAATGGCCAAGCACGCACACACACACACACACACACACACACACACACACACACACACACACACACACACACACACACACACACACACACACACACACACACACACACACACACACACACACACACACACACACACACACACACACACACACACACACACACACACACACACACACACACACACACATCACTGAGCAGGGGACTGAGAGGGTAGGGGCTACAAGGACACAGAATGTGAATGAAGACCTGGAGGGGCTGGGGAGGAATGAGATGACACGGGACCTGGGAGGAATAATTTTACAGGTTACAACATAAGACATCTAACTGAGACGAAGACAAGGACACATGAGGGTGCTAAGAGAAAACAAAAGGGGAACCTGGAGTGGGAACTGGAGGAGCTGGGGAACAAAGGGGCACAAAACATGACAGTAACAACAAAGTCAGGTCACCATCAGTCTGTGATTTTATAGCCTCTGTAGCTCCCTCAAACTAGTGTAGGCTGCACCGATGTTTACAGGGGTTTAGCTCATCTCCAAAGACACTACTTTACTTACAGGCTCCACCATGATACCAACAGAAAAAGCAAACTTCTTCTTTTCCTCCTTCGTTTATGTTTAATTGCTGATTGGTGAACTGAAAATGCTAATCGCTTGCATTACAGCTTACAGCTGTAAAGCAGGTGAAAAGCACCCCTTAGAAGAGTGGTTCCCAAAATCTTTTCTTTAAAGACCCCACCCCCAACTCCTACCTGCATACACACATTAAATGTGATCATTTATCATTTTCATGCAGACATACAGAGTTATATCTTATACTGTGGGGTGTGTTATTGGGACATACATGTAATTTTTGCAAATAATATCCTGCTAACCTCACAACGTCAGCAAGACAAATTTATGGGGACCCCCCTGCAATCTTGTGGGGACCCTAATTTGGGAACCCCTGCAACACCTACCAGCTCCACTAAACTACTTAGTGTGGTTTTTGGTCAGCAGAGGGCTGCAGAGTGGAGTCCAATATGACACTGCTCAAGTTTCAAAAGCAAAAAAAATAAATAAAATAAAATAAATAACTTTGATCAATGTTAGAGCTCTAGCTTCAATTTTAAAAAGCTATCAGTTGTTATAACAGTTTTCAGAATGCAGCTGAAAAGTAAAAACTGTGATTCAAAAGGAGTTCTCTGAAATGTGCTCCATGATGAATCTGGAAGGGGGTGGGGCTTAACATTTGTATTGCACCCAAGGGGATACCTCCACCTGCCAAAAGTGAAGCCACTGTGGATATGGCGCGGTATGGGGCCAAAATTAAGACTTCTGCCCAGCAACAGGATGCTATATAAAATCCGAAGCAAACTACTGATCTGATTAATGATAAGCTGGTGCCGGTAACTGAGAGGCTGGCGCTGAGAAATAGCACCTTTACTGGCATTATTACTAGATACGTTAGGGACTAGCAGCCCTCGGCTGGTCATAGACTGGTTCAAACACTCCCACTGCTGTCTATTAGCATGGATAGGCTAGCGTTAGCCTGGACGGGCTGGTGTTAGCATTGGAGAGGCTAGCCATTAGCATGCCTCCGGATGGACCGTAACCTCCTGCCTGAGGGAAGCGGCTCAAAAATTCTGTGACCCGGGTGCAAAGGGTCAGTTAATGGTAGTTTCTGATGATAATCTACAGGTTAAGGTCAGTTTTAGGTATTTTATGATGTTTGCTTATACTCATCAAGTAGCTCATTTTAGACTAAATGGAAATTGTCTTTAATTTATTTTTCCTGACATTTAAATGTTTTCCTTGATGATTCGATCTTAGTCTGAACGCTTCCACTCATTTCTATTTCTTCACAGTGGCCGTGGCACTAACATGCTGGCATATTTTAAACTGCAATTTAGAGAAACTAGAGTTCCAACACCACACAACATCAGAGTATTGAAAAAGATATTCCCATTCATAAAAGGAATGGACATCTTTTCATGATGATAGATACATAAAACAGTATGTAACTGATGGAACATCTGTTCAAAATGACCAAAATATCCCTTTAAAGTGAAAGTACTATAAGCATCTAAAGCACATTGTTGATCTCAAGGGGAGATCTATATTTAGCTGGGACTCTGCTAAATAGGGATCAAACTCAAGCCACCTGACTTTACGCTAAACAACCACTCTGTGATAGGTCCTATTATTAAATGAGACTCGGCAACGTGTGTCTGCTGATTAGCTGTAGGTGGTGATTAGAGCTGCATCCTCCTGATTCAGATGCATAATCAGGTGCCCATAGAGACGAGGCTTTACATCAACATGCAGAAAGGCTTTTTTCATTATCAAATGAGAAAACCAAGCATCACCATAATGCTTCATCGCACTAATTCACCTAAAATGTTACTTAAAGTGTTTGGCCAAGGGACCGTCCTGCAGGTTGTGGGGCAGCAGTTTGCTGATGAACAAGAAAGTAATTTTCTGCTTCAACAATCTTGATTTCCTCGTGTCCACCAGGATTTTAACAGTAGCTCCACTTAGATGGTAAAGGGCCTGTGTTTGATAATGCTCCTTCTAGGGTTCTACAACCCCCCAAGGTGCTTTACAACACAACCAGTCATTCACCCACGCTCACACACATTCACACGCTGGTGGTGATGAACCACGATGTAGCCACAGCTGCCCTCATGGAGGAAAGGCTCCGACCACCAGCAGGCAAAGAGGGTGAAATGTCTTGCCCAAGAGCACGACTGCGACAGATGAGGCTCGAACCTGCAAACCTAAATCTACTTTTTTTGCTGATAAACCATATAAATGAGTGTCTATTAGTTCTGTAGACATTTGTAGTCATTATCTTAGCATTTTAGTGCAGCTTATTTGGAATAAAAAATTCTGCCTAAAATCATCATTACTGCATCCTCTTCAGGTTAAAACTCAGTTCTACATTGATTTTGAATCAGCCATAGCTAATGGCTGAGAGGTACTCAATGATGTCTGTTCTGTATTATGTGGCTGCCATGCACTGGACTCCAGCCAAGTCTCAGCCGTGCCTCCAGCCAACCTGATATGAAGCAAGGCGGATCAGGGCCGTACGGGCCCTTAAAATACCTCCCCCTCCCTTTTATGTAGTGAACGAGGTGGAGAGAAAGCCCTCCAGCCTGCTGCTGTTTCTCTGTTTGGTTGTTTTACTGAGGAGTAAATCTGCTGTGTGTTCGTGGTCATGCACGCTTGTTAATGGCTCATTTTTCATTTTTGAGAAAACTATCTCAGTCCGCCAAGCGACACCTCCTTTAGGAGCATTTTTGAAACAGGCAGTGTGGATGAGGTAAGACTCCATTCAAGGGGTGACCGACCCTTTAGCTCCTCTGCCACCATTGACCCAATTTAGCGTTAACAGTAGCTCGGCTTAGCATTAGCAGCTGAGTTTAGCATTAGCAGTTGCTTGGCCAAGTTGTTCTACTGTTAGCATAATGCTAGTCTGCGTACATGCAGATGTGTGGTTTGCTTAATGCATGTTAAAGCCAGCTTTTCTCAGAACAAACTGTTTCTCCTTCACCTTTTCAAGTCTTAGCTTACTAACTGGCACAGAAGCAGCTCTGAGTTTTCGTTATGTTACGTTTGACCGCCCAAGCTGCCTTTATTCAGCAACAACAATGTGAACATACTTTTACATTCTATTGCCCCTTTAACTTTTCAGAAAACTGAGAAATATTTACATATCCTCACATATCCTCTTTTTGCGCTTTTAGTTACTTGGACATGAAATAACACCTAATAGTGCTCAAGCTTCTCTTCTATCACAAAAACTTTAATAAATAAATAAATAATTGCTGTCGGAGAGACAAAAGCCATTTCATTAAAGCTTTATATAAATCTATGTGAAAGTTTATGCTTCACTAGAAATTATTCTTGAAATAATTTCCAAATGGATCAAATCAGTTTAATTGATTTCTGTGGAAATGTTGAAGGCCAGGAGTTATTTTATCTGCAACTGAGAAAGAAAATAATAAAAAATACTCAGAATCTGATATTGCTGTAAAGGATCATAAGATGGTTTTAATTCAGTCCCCTGCCAACCCGCTTCGGGTTTAGAAACCCACTCCAGCTACAGAAGGATTTATTTCTGCACACCGGTGGCAAGCAGTATGTTGAGAGGGATCTTACAGGTAATGTTCATTCACCTGAGCATATGTTGAATTTAATTTTAAAACGTTATTTCATTTTTTTGCAAGATATTATCTTCACAGCAGCTGTGGAAAATACATTCGGCCAGTGAGAGGTTTGTCAGATTGGAAAGAAAATCAAGCAGATGATAAAAATCACCGTGGCAGAAAAGAGGAGAAACCCAGGAAGGAAAATAAAACAAACTCAAGCCTCACCAATAAAACTGATGTAGCCTGAATGAGGCCAAGTGGGAATGTCACAGTTAGGGAACATCAACAGCTGTTTGAGAAGTGATTATTAGGACTGGGACTTGATTAAAAATGTAATCTAATTAATTAGAGGCTTTGAAATTTATTAATCTAAATTAATCACATTTTAATCATTCAGGAATATGTGCTCTCAAAGCAAAACTTTTCATTAAAATTATGAGACAGAGAATCAAACATTAGACATGGTTATTACTGTAAACCAAAGCTTTTAATAAAAAAATGCATTTTAATTATTCAAATGTCACTGTGTGATATGGAACAAGACCCAAATCAACTAAAATTTATAATTACAAATAGAAAACACCTGCAAAGGGTTCCTGAGCCTTTAAGTAGTCTCTCTGTCTAGTTAAATTACTGAAATAAATTTGACTTTGCACCAGATTCTAATTTTTCCAGTTTGAATTGTTTGTATAATTGGGAGTTTTTATTAGCATTTCTACTCATAATGTAGTAAAAACATATAAATAATAATCCTTCAAAATGACAGTAAACAGGCACAAATGTGATCTGGGACTTAAATGTACTAACTTTTAACACCAGAGCAGGTGTGACTTTTTCTGAGAATGATCAGGAACACTAACTGGTTCCAGTTGGATGACTGGAGGTTGATGGGATGATAAAAGATCATGGCGAGGAAATAATGATCTGACGAACAGGTGAGCGGACCTTCCTTACATGGGAAGTCCTGATGTCCCATTAATAAGGGGATGCTGCAGACCCGCAGATTCACGCCTACAGCAGCGAATCTGGTGTGATCTCCAGCCTGATCACAACTTCCTCGTTCCTCGCTGCCTCTGATACACTTAAGTAGGGCTGCACGATATTAGGAAAACCTACGATATTCGATAGCAGTGCTTAATATTGCGATATCGATATTACTCACGATGTTGATGTCGTCTGGCGTGTGACGTCTGCTCTGGGTTCAAAGCAAACAAAAACTAATGCATGAATTCCATTACAACATAACATTTTTATTGCAAAAATACGCAGCTGCACCTGCTACTGTATTAGCAGCTGCACCTGCTACTGTATTAGCAGCAAAACAACAAACTGCATGCAGGCAGTTTCTCAGTGACTTTAAAACATCACCTCCACCATAAAACTTTTTCTGATGCTCCAATTACAGAAAAACATCCCTCACCAGGGTTTTTTGAATAAATTAAAAAATCTGAAAATAAGTTTAAATGTTAAATAATACTTAACATCACTTAAATGCAACAGCAAATTCTCTCATTGCTACTGAGAATTTTCTCCACTTATGTGGTTATGATATAAGGCTGTTGCTGCTATTGGGAAGTGAACTGTGCTGGGCCAAACTAGGAGAATATTAAGATTTTCTGAGGGAAAGAGAAAAACAATTTTCTACCTTTCAGAAGAGGAACTGGCAAAAAACTACACGGAAAATATGTGAAAACGTTTGGTTTTAACCCCAAATTGAACAAGTTTACCCAGATCCTAAAAAGCAGCTGAGATGATGAAACTGCAACTATGATTCTGATAACAAGCTAACAAACTGAACTAAGATAACTGGCTAGCAGAGCTTCTGACTGACAGTTTATGTGCAGCAGCAAATCAACTATCCTGATTAACAAGGTTATAAAAGCTCATAAATGAAAAATCACTT
>SSNQ01034306.1:329487-351140 GCA_006942095.1 Nothobranchius kuhntae | reverse complement strand
GCTGCACCTGCTACTGTATTAGCAGCTGCACCTGCTACTGTATTAGCAGCAAAACAACAAACTGCATGCAGGCAGTTTCTCAGTGACTTTAAAACATCACCTCCACCATAAAACTTTTTCTGATGCTCCAATTACAGAAAAACATCCCTCACCAGGGTTTTTTGAATAAATTAAAAAATCTGAAAATAAGTTTAAATGTTAAATAATACTTAACATCACTTAAATGCAACAGCAAATTCTCTCATTGCTACTGAGAATTTTCTCCACTTATGTGGTTATGATATAAGGCTGTTGCTGCTATTGGGAAGTGAACTGTGCTGGGCCAAACTAGGAGAATATTAAGATTTTCTGAGGGAAAGAGAAAAACAATTTTCTACCTTTCAGAAGAGGAACTGGCAAAAAACTACACGGAAAATATGTGAAAACGTTTGGTTTTAACCCCAAATTGAACAAGTTTACCCAGATCCTAAAAAGCAGCTGAGATGATGAAACTGCAACTATGATTCTGATAACAAGCTAACAAACTGAACTAAGATAACTGGCTAGCAGAGCTTCTGACTGACAGTTTATGTGCAGCAGCAAATCAACTATCCTGATTAACAAGGTTATAAAAGCTCATAAATGAAAAATCACTTAGATGTGTGGGGGAACTTTTCCAGGCCCTCTTTAGCAGGGTAGGACTGGGAGGAGAGTGCTGTAGCCTTTTAGCTGGAAGCTAACCGGAGCCAGAAACCTCAGCACAAAGTGCGTTTGTTAATCTGAGCCAGCATGACGAACAAGGGAAGCGAGCGGCAGCGGGGGCGGAGCGGAGATAGTGGAATTTTGGGGATACAGTCTGCGCTGGAGCGGGTGAACCAGGCGGCGGCACGGCGGCCCAAAGTAAGCGCAGCCCGGGAAGCTCCACTCGGCAGCACCGTCTCCGACGCTCCGGTGTCGGCGCGCGGAGGAAGTGGTGGTGCCGAAAACAAGAGCGGTTATGTAAGGCTGGCAAACATCTCAACCTTCGCATGGAGACAGCCGAGCAGCGCGGGGCAGCTCGTAGGGGGCGGGCGTATTACGTGAACAGACCCATCTGATTGGCCGCATATCAGAAGAGCTACATTTGATTGGTCAAATAATACTTCCTCGTAAAAAACAGAGCTGGTTTACAAAAAGTTGATGTATGACACGGATGGAAATGTTTGAACCAAACATTTATCACCGTTTTTGACGTGCTTTGCGATGGGCCTATCACACGTCCTGTTATCGCGATGACGATAATTTTTCGATATATTGTGCAGCCCTACACTTAAGCATCCGCCCCTTAGCTGATGACAGATTCAACACACCTCGCTGCTTAATGATAGTAATGCATGTGATGTTTAGACAGTGACTCGTCTCAGAAACATAGAATTCCCCGACAGAATTGTTTAGAAAATCATCAGAAAAGTTTCAGTGTTTCTGTTTTAACTGAAACTTCTGTTTTCAACTTTGACACGTTGTCTGTGATTGTTTACAGAGTAGTGAGAACACGGAGCGTTCTCCCAGCGGCAGCCAGGTGCCTCTCGTTTGTCTGACTGCTTTCATAAACTACTGTTAGGGCACAGAATTATTCTGTCTGGTGCTTTCAGCGCTGCATAGATGTTACGTAAATGTTAAAAATATAGCTTACCGCAACTTTTGTAAAGTTTCCGGTGCCACCGGGCAGCCGCAGCAGAGACGATCTCTGAAAAATGTCCGCGACACGGACTCCGTTGTTGTCTGGAAGTTTTTTTTCCAAGTTAAGAAAAGAGGCGGACGTGTTTCCTAAATCCTGCATCAGTCCAAGCAAGGCAACTTCTTTCTGTTTTTATTCCGTTTTAGTAGCCATCAGCACTGTGCATTGTTGTGTGCGTCAGTGATATTCGGTCTATGAGGAAATCGTGCCATGACAAAGGTTCCGTCTTGCTCGAAATGCAAGCTGCGATTAATTGCGTTAATTTTTTAACGCGTTATTTTTTTCTAATTAATTAATCATAATTAATGCGTTAAAGTCCCGGCCCTACTTCCAGCCCTTTTCACCATAGCCTCCTGACCTCGTTTTCACGTCTGACCCTCATCAAGAACTCTGCCTGCCTCCACAGCCCTCGCCTGTCTTTGACCACGTCTCTCACCTGCTCCTTGTACCTGCTTCATCTCTGCCTGGTTCTGACCCACGCCTGCCTTCAGCTCTGCCTTTACCTGAGTTTAACTCTGGTAACACCTCCTCTTAGCTTCAGGCTAATAAAGACTGTTAAATCATCTTACTGTGTTTGGTGTCTTCACGGGTCCTTAAGTTCTGGTCATTACAAGTATTTAGAATCCTATTTCCTGACATTTGGACATCTTTCCTCTGATTGGCTAAGAACACAATTCTATGGCTGCCTCAGTTTGCTCTGAAACGTTGATGTTTTATCTCCGCATGGTNATGCCATCCCAATGTGAGAGTAGGAGAGTCCGCCCAAGCGGCCCACTTGGCTATGTGGTGGAGTTGCTAATGCTGATGGCAAGCTTCCTCTGTTCCAGACATTCTCTACGGCAGGGGTGTCAAACTCAAACTCACAAGGGGCCAAAATGAGACTCTGGGACCGAGTCGAGGGCCAAACTTAATATTTTTTGAAAAAGTGACGGCAAATTTGCACATTTTCTTTATCAACATATGCAACTTTGAACCTTTAAATTTGGAAACAAACATATTTCTGCGTTAACACTGAATGTGGAATAACCAAATTACACACGAGCAAGTCAGTTTTAAATAAAAGGCATCAGTGGTATTCATTACTTGTGGTATAATCAGCATTTTTAAAATCTATTCAGGATTTATGTTTTCTTGTTTATTCATTTTTCTTATTTTTATTCTCCTTTTTTTCTCCTGTAATACGTGTCATCGCTGCTGTGACGTCTAGCTTTCCCCACTGAGGAACAATAAAGGGATTTTCTATTCTATTCATCTATCTGCAGCCTTTCCACTTCCTGTTTACTGTAGGTTAAATCTTTTCTCACGGGCCAACAACAAAATAAAATATCATTTTATCTTAAATGAAAATGCAACATCTCACCTGTTAACTTTCATGTTTTGGAGCAGAAAAAGAGCATAAAACCAACATATTTAAAGCTCAGTTTGTTCCACTGGTTTACTGTGATGCTCACCTGTTCCAGCCAGATACCTGCATCATGGGGTTGATCTGAGCTGAGGAGGAGACTCCTGTTGTTTTGTTCATCTTCATCATAATAATGACAACATTAGATGACAACAGGTGCTCACATAGGTTTGTGCTGCTGAACATGTCTGAGCAGCTTGACCACGTTGTTGTGTGTCGGGGAGGAAACACAACCACAGAGTCATGCTGGTTTGAGCGTGTCGCTGCTCGCTGGAGTTACATCAGCTCTGTCTGGACGTTAGTAGGAAAACTTTCTCTTTCAGTCGTGAACACATTACTGAGCGGCTAGAATCTCCGTTTCTGGGCTTCAACGTCAGAAAACAGCTGAGTGAACTCGGCGCTGAGTGAGAGGAGTGTAGTTTGTCCGAGACAGCGGAGCTGCAGACACCGGCAGCAGGCGCTGGAAAAAACACAAATGAGGGGGCGCGTCAGCTCCGCGCTGACGCTGCAAAGCATTGTGGGAATTGAAGTCTTTGCGGTAAAATCGGCCAGTGGGCCAGTTTTAATATATTTTTGATATTTATCTCGCGGGCCACATAAAAATGCTCCGCGGGCCGCATCTGGCCCGCGGGCCTTGAGTCTGACATATGTGCTTTATGGTTTCTCTGGACGCTAAACCATTAAAGGCTCACTTTGTCACGATGGTCGACTGGGTACGGGAGTTGAGCTTGGTAAGGATGTTTGATGTCTGGATTATTCGGTAGAGAACTCTGATCAGGGGTTTCAATGAAACGATGACTGAGTGAAGAGCCGGTGCGGCGTCTTCCATTTATAGGCTTGGGTGTGACTGGGAGAATGCCGGGAGTTCCTGCGAGGAGCATGCTGGGAAATGTGGTCCAAGAGGGAGGCCGGTTAGCTGGGAGAGGCCGGTCTGGGGGCTTGGGTTCTGACACACTTTGACTGAAAGCATTCCTGAAATTGTAAAAGAGCTGAAGGTAGACTTGCATGTTTGCTCTTCAAGTTCAGAGAGGCCAAACCATTTGTAGCTTTATGGGTTTTAAGACTAGAGCAACAAGCACAGTAAGAAAACTAAGAAACACCTCTAAACATCTGAGATGGTCAAGGAGATTCTTGCTTTTCTGTTGTCAAAAAGTCACCCTAAAGTTAAAGATATAATTGAGTGGAGAACTTCTCACACCAGTGGTGTTCTGTTTCTAAATGTGTGAGTGTGTAGTGAGTGGAGGACCCAGGGATGTGCAGCGAGACCGACTGGATGGTCCAATCGTTGCCCTGGGTCCAAACCGTGTTGTTGGTGGAACTTTTTAGACAAATGCAAGAGAATCGCTTTATTTTTCTCAATGTTATTTTTTTTATTCTCCACAATATATTTATGGCTGTACTATGTTAGAACTTAGTAAAGAGGCATGAAATAATGTTTTACGCTAACTTGTTTTCCAAACTTGCCTTTGTAGCTTTAAGTGTGGTTATTTAAACTCCACAGCGCAACAGAAACAGAGGAAGTTCAACAAATCTGATGAATTAGCACCAAAGTGCTGTCAAAGTCAATGCTGTTTCACAGCATGCCTAATGAGCAGAGCCCATGGAGCATTAGGAGGAGCCTTCAGGGAAACCACTGGCGCGTACCAGCTTGGCTCCTTCATTTCCTTAGTGGGTTATTCCCCACACTCCCCTGCCTCGCTCTCTTGATTCTGAAATCTCTGCATGTCCCAGTGCTCGTGTCCTGCCAGCCTTAGACTGCTGCCTCTTGACACCTGTCTCAAATTCAGGTCTCTGACCTTTCTGCTGGTGTCTCTCGAGCTTTAAACAGCAGCAGCTGAACCAAATCAGTCCCCGTAAGGCTTGTCATTATACAGTGAATTTTATTTCACCATCTGAGGCCTAGTCCACACGTAGCCGGGTTTCTTTAAAAACGAATATCCGCCCCTCCAAAAACTTGCATCCACACCACCTCGTTTAAAAAAAAAACTCTGTCCACACGTACCCGGATAAATACGTTGTTAAGGACATGCCAGACCTGTAGGCGGCAGTACTTCCCCCGTTCTTAACCTCGTCCTTCGTCTGTGGTCTTCCACAAGGAGCAGTAATTCCGCTTGCAAAAACAAACAAGCAGAAAGCGCTTGGACAATTGATAAAGCGAGCGCAGCTCTGAGGGCATCCATGCTGTCGGCTAGTGTAAACACAGGTCGCACACGTGATGTCAGCATTTTTTTGTCGTGGAAAGTGACGTTGCGGACCTTAAAACTCCGGTTTTGTCCGTCCACACGCAGACACCCAAAACGGAGAAAACGCAGATCTTCACTTTGGTCGGAGTTTTTAAAAAGAGCCGTTTTCGTGTGAAAAAACTCCGTTTTCGTGTGGATGACAGGCCGAAACGTAGAAAAATATCTACGTTTTGGCAGAGCCTCAATCACTCTAAGATAAAAACTGTTCATTACACCTCAAACTGTTGTTTGTAACAAGTGAAGGATAGCTTTTCTTTTCTTACCTCCTCTTCCCTTTAGCCGTCTTGAGAAGGGATATCTTCAGGGAGCTTGCCGCGTGTCAATCAGCAGCTATCCCACTCTGCTTCTCTGATAGGAATGACGCTTTTTGCATTCCCTACACGTTCAGCCAATCCCCTGACTGTAACCGCAAACACAAACAGAAACAGAGAGTATGTGACACTTACTGCACATAAGAAATTGTGAATTCTATAGCAGAACATAGAATAAGGAGCCTACAGGTGAGAAAAGTGTAATGTGTTGATCCAATGTCATTTTGGTCTGCAGATTCCCATCTGGGAATAACAGACGAGGATATTAATGGGACGTCATTTACAAGGGCACATGCATGAGTTCATTCAGAACCTGATCATCTGTTTGCGTCTCAAACAAAAACACCACGACTTCTTTGTTGGCCAAGTGTGAAGGTTAAAGCTCCGGTTGTTCCGACTTCAGTTTCCAAACTTTTGCCTTCAAAGCTCAACTATAAGAGACGTTCCCATTTTCAAGCCCAAAGAGATTTTCCAGCAAATCTGGAATGTTGTGCTGGGTAAAAGTGTTACGAAATGAAGGTCGCACAGCTTGTGTCTCAGAGAAATCCAATCTTAGTACAAGAAGACTGACAGGCTAAAGGCTAGGCAGGGTCTTAAACCCGCTCCCGTTCATGCTACGTTGCAAACAACTTAGTTTTGTACACAAAATGCGGTCCTGCCAGAAATAATTCAGACCAAATAACCACTCCTAAATGACCAAACAACTGTAAGTAAATAAAAATCATGCTAAATTGAGGGAGGACTTAAAACTGCAATGCCAAATTTGCAAAAAATACAAATAAAATGGGCTCAAAACGTTTTTTTCATGCTCTCGGGATTCACTTTAATTTTCATACAAAAGAGTCATTAGAAGACAAAAATGTCCGCTTGTAAAAGTGGCTATAAAAATGTACACATGAATTTGTTTTGCTATTTTTTTCACAGATCTATTGAACTACTTCAGCCCTGCTCAAACATAAAAAAATCAATCATTTTGAGGCTTTTAACCCTTGAAATGTCAGTCTGAATACTCAAAGTCATTGCTGTAATTTATGAAAAAACACAAAAAATTGAGTTATTTTCTAAAAAAAGACATTTTTTTTTTTGCCTGGGGTGTTTAGTACAAATCAGTCTTGATTATGTTATGAAATATCTAAAATGTAGAAAATTTAGCATTTCTAGTTTTTACAAAATTTTGTACCAAATTCACAAACGGTGGAGAAATGGCGTCAAAAAGGAAAAACAAAAAACTGCCCAAATGGACTAAAATGTCCCTAATGAGGGTTAACAACATTCTAACATAGTGTAGCTATAAATATATTGTGGAAAATAAAAATAAAACAACTAATCTACAAATACAAATAAAAACATATAAATGACATAATTTAAAAAAGTTTATAAAACATCTCAAACTCGAAACCACGGCCAGAAAGGTCCTTTCACATATAAAAGAAAGAAACATCAAAACACATCTTTAACCATGAAGCTGGTTTTCTTTGTGGCGTCTTTAACCCTCTCAGGCCCAAGATACGTTTTGATAAAAGGACGAACAACAAAGTCCTTCAGGGGAACTTCTGTTATAAAATGCTCATGAAATACGTACGTGGTGTAACCAGGTAGGTAGGTTTTAACGTAGCTAATCTGCAACGCCTGCCTCCAGAGGGTTAATCCAGCAGGAATCTGTTCAGTAAATTGCTGCTAGCTTCATTGAAACCTCTGTTCTTTAGAAGTGCCATTATCTCCTGGTCCTTGCTAAGTCAACAGCACGTTAATGGTCCACATTAGATTTCAAGGCAGCAGTGTGGTGCTCAGGTTCAATAATGATGAAATAAATTGACACAATTAAATCCAGATCATGCCCTCAGTTTGTCAGCCAGCCACTCTCTCCCCACCGTGACCCTACAGCAGCAGCTTTATTAATCCATCCATACCCAGTAGTCTTCATGCTAATCCAGCCACTCCGAATGAGGTAATATTTAATTTTGCTGGGAAAGCAGACACAGGATTTGTGTGTGTGTGTGTGTGTGTGTGTGTGTGTGTGTGTATGTGTGTGTGTGTGTGTGTTAAGAAATTGTAACATAAGCAAAATCTGTGCTACACTTTCCTGTTCCATCTAAAGGGATGTGGGTGTGTAAAGATACAAAAACATTTTGTAAAACAACTTCATTATTAAAGGTGTGTAATTTTTGGATGATTATTTCTGATTCTAACAGGTCACTCTGAGTTTTTCATGCAGGCTGAACATGAAGGTAGTCTCCTACAGCTATCTCCTGCATTAGCTTCTGATAGAAAACAGACGGTGAAACTCTAGGATTAGAAAATCCTGACAGATCTACGTCACACTGTCACTAACATTCATGGACTCGCCCATCCTGACTCACGACGGGGAAGGCTGTTGTTGGTTTAACGTCCAGGAAACAGCAGAAAACTTTTCAGCTAGTAGAAGCTAATCGTTAGCATTAGCAACTCCACAACATGGCAGAACACCTCCTGCAGATCCCTGAGGTCCAGTGACCAAAGCCTACTGGTTGTGCAGCACCAGGCTAAAGACCAAAGGTGACAGATCATTTGCTGCTGTGGCCTCCAGACTCAGGACTTCTCCCCCTGAGCCTGAGATCAGTGGACTCAGTGGTCTCCTTTAAAAAGCAGCTGAAGACTCACTTGTTCAGGCTTTGGTGTGACCTTCATCTCCCTCTCCTTATTCTGCTCTTTATACTTCCGTCTTTCCCCACGATCCACTGATTTCCCTTTCCTTACAGTTTTTTAATCACAATCTAAAATTGTTGTCGTTTAAAACATATTTTCAGTCTTTTTTTGTGAATTTTTTATGCAAAATTTTTTTTGTCTTTGTGAAGCGCCTCTTGATTTTTATCTTGAGAGGCGCTATATTAAAATTGTTTTCTTTCTTTCTTTCTTTCTTTCTTTCTTTCTTTCTTTCTTTCTTTCTTTCTTTCTTTCTTTCTTTCTTTCTTTCTTTTTCTTTCTTTCTTTCTTTCTTTCTTTCTTTCTTTCTTTCTTTCTCCCACAGTAATGGATTGTGGATAAAATGCAAACAAGAGTGCAAAAGGGTCATGATCAACTTTTATACTTGAGAATCGGGACACTCTATGCACTTGCACCCCCTAGCCGGAAGTATGGAAGTGCGAGCATAGGAATTGGGCCTCAAACTGCATTATGGATAAAAAGGAATGGCAGACATATTAAATGAGATCTGATGTTAATGTTTACATTTTTGTAGTCCAAATCCAAAATGTGGTTCAGTTTCTTTTAACATATGACTTAACAATCGTCATAACTAAACTCAACATTCTAAATAAACCTGTAGGTTTTCAGATGAGTCACAAATAAATATTATTTTTTGTACAACCTCATTTTTCCAGTGACCAAGAAAATTACTTATAATTTCAATTTGGAACAATGGTAATGTTGAAAATGAAAACATATACTGCTGTCAATCAATAATGCAGCCACTGACTATAATAATATGCTATGTGAGGGACAGAGATGCTACAATATCAGATCATTTGATGCCAGTTAATAACATTTAGAAACACATCCCTAAGCACATATTTACACTTGCTGTATGGAAAAATCTGTGATTCCTCAATTCAAACTCAAAAACTTAAAAAAAATGTTTCATAAATTTAGCATTGCACCAATTAACCAATCCTAATTGTCATTCATTTTCATCCTGCTCCCCTCAGGCAGTGGACTGAGTGAACTCAAAGTCCAGACAGCAGAGCTGAAAAACAACTTCTTCCCTGAAGCTGTAAAGCTCATGACCCGTAAATCCTTTTAAAGGTCTTGTTCACTGAGGAACCATGTAATTCTTGTTCTTTTTTTATTTGATCGAGCACTAAGAGTTGCAAAAGCATGCTGAATGTAAAACTAGTTTATAATACTGAAGCCCTTAATCTGCATAAGCTGCAGAGAGAAATTACCAGGGGAAATGCCCAGGCCGGAAAAAGCCACACAGCTCTATTAACGCTGTACAATGAACGTTCATGGTCTCACCCATCTTGGCTCGCGATGGGGGAGACTGTTGTTGGGTTAGCATCTAGGAAACAGCATTGCTTGTCTCAACTAGTAGAAGCTAACTGTTAGCATTAACAACTCTACAACATAGAACGTCATATTCTTTTTTTCCTCAACATTAAACTTCAGGTGATGGTCTTCACACTTTCCAATAAAATAATCAGTGGGTCATGTTGTGTCTCTTCCTCCAGCAACTAGAACAGTATCATCAGCAAATGTGATTAAGTACCCAATATTCTGCTTTTAGAGTCGTTTGTAAATCAATCGTACAGGAAGAGCGAGAGTGCACACCCAGAAGTAAACAGTCATTCTTCATGTGTTTAGGTTCAGTCGCTTTTTTTGGGGGGGGGGGGGGGGGGGTCCTGCTCCCCGCTCCCCTTTTATAACCTAATGGTATAATTCTTGTATTTGATCAAGAATTGGCTGTAGGCTAGTTCTTTTTTCGATCTACCACTAAAGTTCACTCATTTCATTTCCTACAAGCTCCCCAACATTTGTTTCTGCATTTTGGTTTTAGGCAGACAAGACAAAGGAGGGGGGGTGGGGGGGTATGGTAATTGTTAGTATACATATTTTTTATGTCCTCTGTTCACTAGGTCAATCAAAACCNCTTTCTTTCTTTCTTTCTTTCTTTCTTTCTTTCTTTCTTTCTTTCTTTCTTTCTTTCTTTCTTTCTTTCTTTCTTTCTTTCTCCCACAGTAATGGATTGTGGGTAAAATGCAAACAAGAGTGCAAAAGGGTCATGATCAACTTTTATACTTGAGAATTGGGACACTCTATGCACCCTATGCATACTTCCGGCACCCCCTAGCCGGAAGTATGGAAGTGCAAGCACAGGAATTGGGCCTCAAACTGCATTATGGATAAAAAGGAATGGCAGACATATTAAATGAGATCTGATGTTAATGTTTACATTTTTGTAGTCCAAATCCAAAATGTGGTTCAGTTTCTTTTAACATATGACTTTACAATCGTCATAACTAAACTCAACATTCTAAATAAACCTGTAGGTTATTTTCAGATGAGTCACAAATAAATATTATTTTTTGTACAACCTCATTTTTCCAGTGACCAAGAAAATTACTTATAATTTCAATTTGGAACAATGGTAATGTTGAAAATGAAAACATATACTGCTGTCAATCAATAATGCAGCCACTGACTATAATAATATGCTATGTGAGGGACAGAGATGCTACAATATCAGATCATTTGATGCCAGTTAATAACATTTAGAAACACATCCCTAAGCACATATTTACACGTGCTGTATGGAAAAATCTGTGATTCCTCAAATCAAACTCAAAAACTTAAAATTTTATTTTATTTTTTATAAATTTAGCATTGCACCAATTAACCAATCCTAATTGTCATTCATTTTCATCCTGCTCCCCTCAGGCAGTGGACTGAGCAAACTCAAAGTCCAGACAGCAGAGCTGAAAAACAACTTCTTCCCTGAAGCTGTAAAGCTCATGACCCGTAAATCCTTTTAAAGGTCTTGTTCACTGAGGAACCGTGTAATTCTTGTTCTTTTTTTATTTGATCGAGCACTAAGAGTTGCAAAAGCATGCTGAATGTAAAACTAGTTTATAATACTGAAGCCCTTAATCTGCATAAGCTGCAGAGAGAAATTACCAGGGGAAATGCCCAGGCCGGAAAAAGCCACACAGCTCTATGAACGCTGTACAATTAACGTTCATGGTCTCACCCATCTTGGCTCGCGATGGGGGAGACTGTTGTTGGTTTAGCGTCTAGGAAACAGCAGAGCATGTCTCAACTAGTAAAAGCTAACTGTTAGCATTAACAACTCTACAACATAGAACGTCATACTGTATTCTTTTTTTTTTCTCAACATTAAACTTCAGGTGCAATAAAATAATCAGTGGGTCATGTTGTGTCTCTTCCTCCAGCAACTAGAATAGTATCATCAGCAAATGTGATTAAGTACCCAATATTCTGCTTTTAGAGTCGTTTGTAAATCAATCGTACAGGAAGAGCGAGAGTGCACACCCAGAAGTAAACAGTTATTCTTCGTGTGTTTAGGTTCAATCGCTCCCCTTTTATAACCTAATGGTATAATTCTTGTATTTGATCATGACTAAATGGTCACCTTGGCTGTAGGCTAGTTCTTTTTTCGATCTACCACTAAAGACAAAGGTGTGTGTGGGGGGGGGGCAAAAGTGAATTGTAGGCAGATAATGTTGTTACGACTCATTAGTCAAGGTCAATCCAACCTACTAAAAACCTGGCAGCAGCCTGGGGAGGGACAACTGCGCTCAGGAGCTCCACAATCACTCAGAACAATGAAACAGCATCAAAACCTTCCACAACTAAATGCTGATCAGAAAGGTCCTGATTTCAGAACGTATGATCTATTTTCTAAAGTAGAAAAATAAGATACTGTGATAAGCTGCTTTCAAGGCACTGGGCTGTTACTATGATGTCAGTTGGTCTTGCTGGAGCACTGATTAGACTTGCTTACACTGAAGCCTCTTACATCTGTTATTTTGCCTTTTAGGCTTCTGGCCACTTCCAGGATCTGTTGTGTTCTTTTTACAGTTATATAAACATAAAGGAACATATTTAATAATTAAAGTATCAGCAGCAAAAGCCATAAATCTCCTTCTGTTAGCCATACGTTTCGCCTGTCTGCACGTGCAAATTGATTTATTCTAAAACGATTTTCCACCCGATGCTTCTTTTTGGATGACTGTGATTACAGTTATTTCACAACAGGATAAAACACCACATGTGCTGTGTACGTCATTACATTTAGAGACGGACGTTAATTCTTCGTACATGATTGTAATCATCATGGCTCGTCCTTCCTCACATTAAAAACAAAATCCCCTGACGCACGAGGTACAGAACTGTCTTTTACCAAACTACAATGAAAAGAATCTCTTTTTAGAAGAGATCTCTTTAATCCTTGAAAACAAGGACAGCAGTGTCTGTCTTTTGAAGTGTCTCGTGTTCATCTGAATAATATTTGACAGGCAGGGCCTGTAACCTTTAAAATGAGCCTAAACCATAGAGGAGTTTATGTTTTAGTACATTTCATGACTGGAAAGTAAAAAAATAAATCTAAATAGTTCAATCTAAACCCTACACCAGTGGTCCTCAATAGGCGGTCCGCAGGCCATATACAGCCCGCAGACCCCCTCTTTGTGGCCCCCGAACCCCAGCATTTCTGCTGCTTGTATCCATGGTCTCATTCTTTCAGTCACTACCCAAAGTTTGTGACCATAGATGAGGATAGGAACGTAGATTGATGGGTAAATTCGAGATGTATGCAAAGCCTGCATTACTGTAGACACAGCACCAATCTGCCTATCAATTTCCCGCTCCGGCTTTCCCTCATTTGTGAACCAGACCCTAAGATATATGAACTCCTCCACCTGGGACCCAGAGAAGGGATCCATCCTTGCCCAACTCAACACCATATTCTCCAGCTGCTTTACACTTGGCTGTGAACCGCTTCAGTAATAGCTGGAGATCATTTTCTGATGAAGCCAACAGGACCACATCATCTGCAAAAAAAATGGTCACCAAAACACATCTTTTAGTAGGAAAGTAAGAAGAAAACAATCTTTCATATTTTGACCCTTTGGTTGCACGTAGACATCCTGTACATAAAAGTTATGAACAGCGTTGGTGACAAAGAGCAGCCTTGGAAAAGTCCAACTCTCACTGGGAATGAGGCCAATTTACTGCCGGCAATGCAGCCTAAGCTCTGACACGGGTTGTACAGGAACCAGCTCGTATAGGGGCCCGGTATCCCGTACTCTCTGAGTACCCCCACAAGACTACTCGAGGAAAATGGTCAAACGCCTTCTCCAAATCCAAAAAGACATTTAGATTGGTTGGGCAAACTCACACACACCTCCCAGGATCCTGCTAAGAGCTGGTCCAGTGTTCCATGGCCAGGACGAAAACAACATTGCTCTTCCTGAATCTGAGATTTGACTCTCCTCTTCAGAGCGCCTGAAAAGACCTTATCAGGGAGGCTCAGGAGTGCGTTCCCCTTGTAGTTGGAACACACCCCCATTTGTCAATAGACCCCCATTTCCGTGCAATATTGCAGAGCTGCGTCAACCAACACAGCCCCACATCATCCACAACATTAAGGAACTCCAGGCGAATCTCATCCACCCCCAGGGTTCTGACACCGAGGAGTCGATGTATTTCCATCAATATTTCTACGGCTTTCGCTATGGGAATAACTTTCTCTGTCCTTGATAATACCATCCTGCAACACAGAAGGCCACAATCTTTGCATCACTTATGAAACAATATTCAAGTTGGTACCTCAGAGAAGTGTGTGTGTAAAACTAATTAGGATGTTTTGTGGAAGATAAGCCCCTGCGAAGCAACAGATCTAAGAATCTAAAAACTGAGGATGGAGTCTGATTGACTTTATCTTTGCACACTCAGTCTCCCTGCATTTAGTCCCAAGGGGACAAAAATAACATTGCCAGTCAGTGATGGCTGATAGGAAAAGCTCGGAAAATTAAGTATTTCATGAAGCATACTGTGTGTCATTAGCAGGGTATAGTCTGTTCCACGCCCCATACAGTGAAAGTAATGCCGCTGAAGTGGATCTCACGCGGGCTCAGTAAGGTGTGAAATGAACCACCGCTGATTAGGCTGCTCTTTTTTTGCGAAAGTATCTTCATGTGTGGTTATCAGCAGACCAGCAAGAGGACATTTTCTCAGGCTGGGGTTGATGTGCCACGTTACCCGTTCACACAGGCCTGATGTCACAGTGACTCTCTGCGAGAGATGTCTGTGACAGTGATTGAGCATGTATAATTAGGTTTCCACCACTGAAGAGAAGACAAACAAGAAAATTAGATGAATTATTTGACGCAGTTTTGGTTTGGTGGAAGTGATTTATAGAACACTGAGATGATTTTATCAGTCATTTTGTCACTGTTAGATTCACAGGCAGGAGTTTCACGAGATTTAGGTTTCCTTCTCTCACTAGAGAGCTCCTCTTTGAAGGCAAATGAGCTGCTGAAGGGCGTGTTGTTTTTCCAGTGAATAGCACTCAATTACTTTTTCCTAGTTTATTCAAGCAGTTTATCTAGACGGTAGCGTTCAGCTTCCAGGAAGGTTTTTGTTGAAGTTTACGTAACTCTAAGGCTTCTGCTATCATGTTTTCTTTCCTAATCAAGGTTTTTTAATACTCCATCAAATGAATGCTGCTATCCAGAGTTTTCCCCTTTCAGGGATTATGTTCGATTTTGCAGAAATCCATAAAAATGATTGACTGATCATGAACTGTGATATAACGGTAAATGGCCTGTATTTGTATAGCACCTTCTTAGAGGTGTACAATCCCCCCCCCCGGGGAGTCTGCCGAACAGTGGCTCTCCGGTCCCTCCGAACACCACCAGCAGGCAAGGTGGGTTAACCTTCCAATTACTGGAAAACCCACTCTACGTCCTGAGCTACTGCTACATAATGTAGGCAAGATGTCTTTCTGTTATGCTAATCCCGCCACCGTCCCGTAGAGCTGCATGAACTGAGCGCCATGAGCACGAACCAATAGCGTTAGACTGCTGCTTACGTACAGACATCAATCACAGTGTGCTCAAGTGTTTAAGGGCGTACCTCGATTGATACGGAGTTGGCAACCTTTCTTGTGGACTAGTCTTTAAAATATAGGAAAACACAACATGAGCCTAATAATGGTAAAATATGGTGTTTTAGCTCTATCTCTTTGGCTAGAGGAGCACATTCAGGAAAATGAGGCGTTGCTTTCGGCCGTGAATAAAACACGTCTTGGTGTGATACGCTTGTCAGCCACTAAACAAACGGTGGCTTTACATTAGAAAACTGTTTTTATTTTTCATTGTTCAGAAAGTAAATGTGTCAAGTAATTCTTAAATATTCAGAATCCTTTTGTTTCTGTGATTGGAGTTTTCTCAGAGTCCCACACAGAACAAAGCAGAGCATTGAGCTGGAGTGTGGGGACTAAAGTCCTTGTGAAAGTGACAGAGAAGAAGGTTGAGGTGGACAGATCCTTGAGAGAGCGAGGAAGGCTGGAGGAAGCATGCTAATTAGTTCAGTAAGAGAGTGTGTGTGTGTGTGTGTGTGTGTGTGTGTGTGTGTGTGTGTGTGTGTGTGTGTGTGATGGCAGTGTTTTTTAGCTTTGCACTCACAGCTGGAACTGATTGTTCAACTAACAACCTGAGTCTGAGGCCCTGTCCACACGTAGCCGGAGATCTGCCAAAACGTAGATATTTTTCTACGTTTCGGCCTGTCATCCACACGAAAACGGAGTTTTTTCACACGAAAACGGATCTTTTTAAAAACTGTGAAGATCTGTGTTTTCTCCGTTTTGGGTGTCTGCGTGTGGACGGACAAAACTGGAGTTTTAAGGTCCGCAACGTCACTTTCCGCGACAAAAAAATGCTGACATCACGTGTGCGACCTGTGTTTACACTAGCCGACAGCATGGATGCCCTCAGAGCTGCGCTCGCTTTATCAATTGTCCAAGCGCTTTCTGCTTGTTTGTTTTTGCAAGCGGAATTACTGCTCCTTGCGGAAGACCACAGACGAAGGACGAGGTTAAGAACGGGGGAAGTACTGCCGCCTACAGGTCTGGCATGTCCTTAACAACGTATTTATCCGGGTACGTGTGGACAGAGTTTGTTTTTAAAACGAGGTGGTGTGGATGCAAGTTTTTGGAGGGGCGGATATTCGTTTTTAAAAAAAACCCGGCTACGTGTGGACTAGGCCTCAGTCTAAAAAAGAAAGGTTAAAACCTCCACATCCAAACAAAATGCATTTAATGTCTAAAATACTGACTGTTCTCATGCACGCTTTTGTTTTTCTTCAGGTTCACAGAGTTCCTGGATCCTTTTGAGAGAGTTATACAACCCGAGGAGCTCTGGCTCTACAAGAATCCTCTTGTGGAATCAGATCACATTCCCAAGAGGGTCATGTTTGTAAGTACCCGCTGTCTTTTATTAGAAATGCAATTGCTTCTTAACACCTGCTCATTTTTCTACAAGAGTCACATGCTGTGGTTAATTGTTGACTTTGTACGATGCACAATTTAAGATAAAGGTTTCCCCTGAGTAGATCCGATTGTCATGAAATTTATTCTGCATTTTGTGGGATTAAAAAAAAAAAACTTTTTTCTTTAAATACAGACACTGCCACTTAGTTGCAATTATACAGCAAGGACACAAACTTTGTACTCTTTAAATAAGGATTAAAAAATCTATTTGCAGTACATTTGCAATGTGCCTTGTGAGTCATACTCTGGAGAAAAAAGCTCCGGTGCACTAGTTTCAGGAACTAGAAGTGAGCCACACCAGAGTTAAGCTTCCTACAGCAGGATTTGGAATTTTATTTTCTGATTTGTGGACATCTCACCTCGGATTTGCTAACAACAGCGTGACTCGACCACTGACACCGTTTGTGCTGCAACATTGGTTTCCTCTCCACAAACAACGCAATCCTGGAGGAGTTCTGCCGTGTGGTGGATTAGCTAATGCTAATGGTTAGCTTCCACTAGCAGAGATGTTCTCTGGTGTTTCCTGGACACTAAACCAGCAACAGCCTTCCCCGTCATGAGCCAAGATGGGTGAATCCATGAATGTTTAGTGACAGTGTGACGTAGATCTGTCAGGATTTTCTAATCCTAGAGTTTCACCGTCTGTTTTCTATCAGAAGCTGATGCAGGAGATAGGTGTAGGAGACTATTTTCATGTTCAGCCTGCATGTAAAACACAGAGTAACCCATTAGAATCAGAAATAATCATAAAAAATGGATTTTCTCTCAACCACACCTTCGAAGGAAATAAACTTTGAATGCAGCAGTTCATTTCTTCAAGTTGTGTCTAAACATGAAGTAATAAAGTGTATTTTGTAGAGATGTCTGGTTATTTACACTTTTAATGATACAGCCTTTACATACCAAATATTGACATCCGTCAAACTCTTCAGGTACTTTTTCATTTCTCTTAAAATGTCCAAATATAACACGTCTTAAAAGTTTTCCTGATATTCTTGTTTGTTTTGCACAACTGGCCCAACTTAACTCAAAGTAGTGTTCATGTTTTGCAAAGACAATGCTGAAATGGTAAGTTTTCACCTACATATTGACCTACATGCCTCCAGTCATCTGCAGACTCAGTTCCATTCTCTAAAGTGGATTTTACATATCTTCCAACAAGCCAGAAGATTCTGCAGTCCTTGTTGACATTTCAGGCGGACAAGATGTCAGCCTGTGTTCCCAAACAAAGCCTTCTTTTGACAACACCGCAGGATTGCACACTCATGAAAGAACTTTTACATCTCATAAGTTAAATAATCACTAAATAATAATATGGTTGAATGAACAAATGTTATATGAATACTAAAATTAATGTTTGATTAATCTGTGCCTAATTCAATGAAGTTGAATTTTAATATTACAATGAAACATTTTGATGTTATGATCAGTACTGTTTGGTTTAACAAGTGAATCATCATCTACACTCATACACAATGTTCATGAGATATAAATTAAAGTTAATGTCATTAAACATTACACAGTCTGACTCTGCTCTGAACCGGAGTTTCCATCACTCTCTTCTTCCTCTCCCCTGCCCGACAGCCAGAGGAGCGGCTTATCTCGAAGAGCACTGACTCTTTGTACTTTCCTCTCCAAAAGGGAGGTTTATCTTGCAGTGAATGACTCTTTGGTTACCAAGTCTGTATCATTCTAAGCATTTGCTTTCACCTCATTTAATCTCCTAAAAGTAAGTGAATGTGAGTTCAATTGTGTGATTTTGTCACTCTTTGTTTGTGCTTGTGTTACTCGGCTCAGAGAAAGTCCGACGTTTGCACAGAGCTAGACTAAACCAGGTCTGATCAGGTTTAGTCGAAGGTTTACACCGAAATTATCCAGACACCAGTCTGAAGCAGTCGTGCTTAACATTTAATCCTGAATGATAGGAGATGGGTGATGATAGTTTCCCTGCTGGAAACATTTAACTAACTGGAACAATAATGATCAGAACTCAGATAAGTAGGTTCAATTGGAAAGTTTACGACTCCTGTTGTGAATTGTATAGATATTTATATTGAATATAAATAACCCGAGGAGCTCTGGCGTCTATATTAATATAGAATATAAATAAACTGAATAGAATTTAATTGAATATCAGAGTTGGACTATAGCAGTATGGGGCGTCTGTAAAACAGCCAACATGTAACTTCTCTCTTTTTCTTTTGTATAAGATGAAGGTTTTGAAACGTCATATTTGATGATATTTTCCAGTATCGTACATTTCATAAAACTTGGGTCACATTTAGTGAAACTGTTGACTCCAGCCAGACCGACTTTGTCAACTTGCATCATGTTTTTCATCATTGCCTAAAGCTCTTGACCATAAATGAGAGTTTGAGTGTCGATTTGTTGACAAACTGAGAGCTCATTCAATTCATCACGTGAGAAGAAACCCCTGAAATAGGATATGTACCCCTTTTAGCCGAGAACCCAATCCTCAGATTGATAATGTTTATGTATAGTGTAGTTTTGATCAGTTAGGACATTTGTGACACTCTTCTATCTCAGAGGTTCGTGGAGTTTGTACTGGGGTTTTATGAAAAATCAAAAAGACAGAGACTGCTGCCCCGAGTTTATTTGGCTCACGTCTTCCTGAACTGTCATCGTGTGAGTGACTGGCACGCTTTCCCACCCAGAGCTCTTCTACTCACATCTATCACCTCAAATCTGGTGATGAGTGGATGACGAGCCGGTAACGGGAGGTCATTCCATCCCACACGTAATGGCAGCTATGTGATGGGATTCAGCTCTTTGTCTAACGAGGAGCTAGAAACAGTCAAACCATCAACGGATTCTAGTTTCTGCATAAACACTAAAATAACTCTGAATTGCTCATTACCAAAGCAGGTGATGTGAGTTTTGTGGTGTTGAGAGTGCATTTTTCATCCATAACATAGAAAAGAAACACACACACACACACACACACAGGTAATGCACATACAAAAACACACACACACACACACACACACACACACACACACACACACACACACACACACACACACAGGTAATGCACATACAAAAACACACACACACACACACACACACACACACACACACACACACACAAAACCTTGAATCCACCCCTTCATCCATAGAGAACAACAACCGGCCACGAGCAGAACACAAACGTGGGAGAAATTTATCTTTCTTTCCCTTTTCCAATCTGCTTTCAAGAAATGTTGAAATTTGTTATGAACTTCATTAACTACAGATTTTTGCTGAAGTCATGGCTTAAATTATGAATGAGGAAGATCCCCCCGGCTCCTCTGGGAGAACAGTTTGCAGTGCCTCGACTCTGACTGGAGCCCTCTACCGGGTGGGTGGTTTACCTGACCACTAATGTGAGCCCATGAACAGGATCTACACAAGGCAGCATTATGGTTCACTGTGACCTTCATTAAGCTACATGATGTATAAATTTGAGGGCTGCCTCCAGCATCACTTTTGGTTATTCTCATTGTGAGACATGCCAGGACATCTTTGGAGTGGTACGGCCAAATGTCAGTTTTTAATGTGTGAGCCGGCTAATGCTAACCCTAACCCTTTAGCATTCAAATCAGTGTCTAAAAACAAAAATCATTGTTCCATCTGTTCCTGCAAAATTTTCTGTCCTATTAAAATCAAGAGCAAAGGAAAGTCCACTCACTTTAACGGTTTTACATATCACTACAATAAAAAAATTATGTGGTTTTTACCAGCTCTAAAATTTTCTGAATCAGTAAGACTTTTGTTTTCGGTTCAGTTCTCTTAAAGGTTTGGGTGACTGAAAAAAACAAATTTTAAGATGTTTTTTTCTGATTATGATGGGTCACTCAGAGTTTTTCATGCAGGTTGAACATGAAAATAGTCTCCTACACCTTTCTCCTGCATTAGTTTCTGAAAAAACGCTCACTATCACTTAATATTCACGACGGAGAAGGTTGATGTTGGTGTAGCGTCCAGGGGAAAGCAGAGCAGGTCAGAGTTAGTCATGTTGCTGTCAGCCTGTCAGAGGCAAGATGTCCAAATATCTGCAAACAAGACTCCAAATCCTGCTGCCACTTTCTCCTCCAGCTGAATTTTTGTCCTCAAACAGGTGCACCGGAGCTTTTTTTTTCTGAGAAGGACTGAATGTCTGATCATCGCCCCTCACTAGTCAAAAACTTTGTCATTTATCTTCTGCCATCAAGACAAACTTAAGGAATTTGGGTGTTGTTTTTGACCAATTAATGTCTCTTTAAGGTCACTCAAAAACATTGGTCCAGAACAGTTTTTATCATTTACGAAATATCTCCAAACTGTGAAGGTTGGTATCAAAACATGAACTTGAAATAGTCCTCCATGCCTTTATCGCCTCCCGGCTAGATTACTGTGACACACTCTTCACATGTTTTAACAAAAAAGCCCTTGACCGCCTTCAGTTGGTCCAGAACTCTGCAGCAAGTCTCCCAACTGGAGCAAACAGAAGAGCACACATCACTCCTATTCTGATTAAATTCAATTCAAGTTTATTTATATAGCGCCAAATCACGACAAGAGTCGTCTCAAGGCACTTCACATAATAAACACTACAATACAGGTCAGTTCATTAAGCCAATCAGAAAAAGTTTCCTATATACGGAACCCAGCAAACTGCATCAAGTCACTGACTAGTGTCAGTGACTTTACAGCAGTCCTCATACTAAGCGAGCATGCAGCGACAGTGGAGAGGAAAACTCCCTTTTAACAGGAAGAAACCTCCAGAGGATCCTGGCTCAGTGTAAGCGGCCATCCACCACGACTCACTGGGGATGGAGAAGACAGAAACAGACACGCACACACACACACACACACACACACACACACACACACACACACAGAGAGAGAGAGAGAGAGAGAGAGAGAGAGAGAGAGAGAGAGAGAGAGAGAGAGAGAGAGAGAGAGAGAGAGAGAGAGT